>PVKS010000327.1:0-211450 GCA_004027875.1 Aplodontia rufa
TAACACACCTGAAGCGACTCCCTGGTCTGCCCGGTGGCAGTTTATTCTCCTCCTGGTGCCCACAATCCCTCCTCCCCAGAGCCTTTGGCATGCTGTTCCCACAGCCTGGAATGTTCCTCCTTCCCCTCGTTGCCTGGTTCCGTCTGTCTGTTCTTCAGGTTTCTGTCCAAGTGCCCCTGCTCAGGGGAGCCTCCCTGACTCCTGTTAACTCCCGGGGTAGGCTTCAAAACGTCCTGTTTCTGCTCCTCAGCTCTGCCCAGGTGCACCTGTCCCCTGGTGATGTGACCAATGTCTGCAGATGCGATGACCCTCCGTGCTGCTCCTATCCATGCTGGACTCCGTCCTAAGCCTTCGCCTAGAGTTGACGTCCTCTAGAGCCCCACCCACATGTCCAGCAAGGTGGGATCCCTCTCCCCGGCTGCCGACCTGCAGGTCACATTCCAGGTGGTTACAGTTGCTCGGATCCTAAAACTCAGCACATTCAACACTAACCTCAGCTTCCCTCGAAGGACTTCTCCCCTCCCCTCCCTACCCCCTGCCCCTCGGCTTCTGGTCTCAGGTGATGGCAGTGCCACCCACCAGCTGCCCACACCTCGCCCTTGGACCTGCCCTCTCCCTCTGCCCTCGTGGCCACTCGCTCTCCAAGTGCTGGCCCCTCAGCCCTGAAGTATCTCAATCTGCCCCCATTGGGGTTCCTGTGTCTCATCTCTGAGAGTTAATTCCTTCCAGTCTTGGTGTCTTTGTCTTATCAGCAGCTGAGCTTCATTCTGCACCAGCAGCCGGAGGACCTTCTCCATCAGGTCCTCCAGGCCACCCTCCTGCTGGGTGTGAGCATGGTGATGGTGCTGGCCTGGAAGCCCTCACCGTATGATTGCCTAGAAGTGGAAATTGCACAGCTGAACTTTTAAGAAAGAAAGATAAATGCCCTTGTGCTTAGAGAAGAGGACACACGGGGCTGGGCTGGTGGCTCGGCCGTTATGCCACTTACCTGGCACGCGTGAGGACCTGAGTTCAAACCCCAGCACCACGGGCACAACGAAGTGTTGGAGCAATAAAGTCCACGTGAAAAACTAAGTAAAACCAATTCTCTCTCTTACTCTCCCTCTCTCTCATTGTCCCTCTCTCTTAAAAAATAAAAAATAAGAGGACATAGGAAACTAGAGTGTCAGCTCTCGAGTTGATGGCACGGCAGCCCCGGGTGAGTCTCCACATTGAATGGGTGGCAATGGCAGGGGACTAGGTCTCATCAAGGGACGAAACCAAGTTAGGCCTCAGCCTCTATAGTTGACCTGCAGTTGCTCTTCAACTCCAGCTGTAGTGTTGGCCTTTGGAAGGTCACATATTCAAATCCCTGCCTCCATGGCATGGTGGTACACGTGAACTTGGCATCACAGATAATCGTGCCACCACATAGATTACCACCATGGCTGCACCACAGCTGCTCACCAGTCTCGCCACTTTTTCTGCTATGTCCCTTCTGTTTTCGGGAGGTCCATTTAAGGATGCCACATTTCATCGTGCATTTAAACTTTTTAAATTTTTAGCTGCATTCTTTCGCCACCTCGTTTTATGATGAGTTCATAAAGCCATTTTCTATAGAGAATAGGAAGTACTTCAGCCTTCTACCATACGTGATCAAAATTTATTTTTTATTACTGCCAGCTTAATTTTTTTTAATTGGCACTTTATAACCACTTTTGGCCCCTGACATATAAGACGATTGTCGACTTATAGACTGTCTTTCACATTCGAACTGTAAATCCAAGGCTGGTTTGCGGTTGTGGGCTCTTGCACACACGCTCTAGGTAGAAGAACTGCATTTTGACTGGACATGGACTGCGAGGGAGCCCTCCCCTTAGCCTTTCCCATCCAGTAAGCAGGATCATCCTCCACAGCCTCGCTTCTGGCTTCCTGCACCTGAGGTCTTGTCCTCCACTGCTCACATACTTTTTAAATTTATTTCTTAAATAATTTTTATTAAGGAGTTGAGTTATTATACAACCATAACTGCCTGTAAATAACAATATGATAGGCGTATGTGTGCAAACCAGTTACCCCACGTCTCCCACACCCCAGCCTCTTATTCTTCTATATTTTGCCCCCACAAGGGATATAAATGCTTAGATTGTGGGTTTTCCAGAATTAAATGATTGCTTAAGTATTATTTGGATTCTTGGGGTGGGGTGGGGGTAAGGACTATGCTACATTGTTGTTTGCCTTCCTAGGTCCCTCTCTATTCTCCCTCCCACTATCAACCCCCCCCATACATCTATGGTTGCCCTAGATTATGTGTTGCTACGCCTGTTCCGGGTCTAATGCATGAGGTTGACTACCCTTCACCCAGGCCTGGGTTTAGCTCCAGTCTTCACAAATGAGTGAAAACATTTGACCCTTGACTCTCTGGGTTGGGCTAACTTTGCTCAGCATGATTTCTTCCATCGCCATCCATTTACCTTCCAAGGCCATAAGGTCGCTGTTTCTGATTGCTGAGTGGAACTCCATGGTTTATATACACCAGAGCTTTCAGACCCATTCATCCAGTACTCACATGCTTTCGATGCTGGGCATTAAAGGAGCATGTGCATCTCTGTTCCAACGCTGACCACGTTTGCCCCTTAAGTCAGCACGTGGGTGGTAGAGGTCAGGGAGCCGCTCCAACATCCGTACACCAGCAAGACCTAAAGTACACACAGAGGTGACAGGAAACCACCAAACACGGCGCAGAACCCAACCCGTCTTCCTTACCGGTCAGATCTCCAAAAGGCCTGGGTCATTCCATTGGCACCAAAATGAGAAACTAGAGCTAGTTAACAAAAAATTACTTTTTTTCTAGATTTTGCAGGGTTTGTTTTTCTTGTTACTTGTCTAAAATTGATCATTCTCGAGGTTTCTTTTCTCTGTGTCAGTGTTTTCTCTTCTTAATTTTACATACTTTGCATTGTTTTCCTTAAAGTGGGTCCCCAAGTTGCAGAAGCCTCAAACCCGAGAAAAGCGCATCTGCCCTTGCCTGAGAGAGGTCACCTCTCAGAGGTCAGTGACAAGCTGCCCAGTGACAATCTCCAGGGAGAAGGAAGTCGAGCCTAGAAGGAAGATGTGGGATTCAAGAGGCAAGAAATATGTTGTGCTAAACAGGAAGCGTGGTTTCGCAGGTTCGCTGTGCCTGGCCCTTGTTTATCTCCAGCTTTATCAGGTGACACCCTGCTTACCGCAGACCACAGAACCAACAGCCTTGTCCCCTACTGTAAGCACTTGCTGAGCAAAGGGACACATGACAGCTGGGGGCTCCGGTGCTCAGCCTCCTAGGTCTGACCTGTAGTCAGTCCCCTGTCTCAGTGAGCACAGGGACAGTCTTCTGACAGCGGTCCCTTTCCTGGGTTGTCTTAGGATGTCTGGGACCCTGTCCACATGTGGTGCCCCTGCCTCCCCCGGAAGTGGCCTCTGGAGTGTTCCAGGCCTCTGCCTGAGGACCCTCCCTGTGCTCACAAGTGCTCAGGATTTAAACACAAGGAGCAAACTCCAACCGGTGAGGGCAGTGTCCTTGTCCCCCAGTGGGCAGTGTCAGGCACATTCCACAGTCCCTCTGAGGAGTCCCAAGGCCCAGGATCTCTTCCTCCCTGAGTGCATCCCAGTGTCAAAGGACAAAGTTACAGCAACCTGCTTCTGCTGCCTTTCTGAGATTTGAAAACAAACAGGACCACTCATCTCTACCCTGTGGCTCATCCTGCAGGAGCTACTGGAAAGCCATCACCAAGAAGGGAGACTTGAGGGCTCATCATGTTGCTTGGCTTGCATCTCGCTTGTCCAGGAAGACAAAGGCTCCTGCTCACCCCCTCTCCAGCCCTGCGTGCCAGGTCCACAGGGGTGGATACCCTTAAGTGGAGGGCTCAGCCAGGTGCCTTTTACAAGGAAAGAGGAGACTCTGGAAAGCAGAACAGTTTATAGACAGATCCAGAAGGCGAGAAGAGGACAGTCCACCTCTCAAGCTGGGTGTCTGGGGAGAGGGAGGCAGAAACATAAAGAGCTTTCCCGAAAGGACTCAGGGACGTAGCTGGTAAAGCCATTAAGGAGAGGCAGTGCCAAGATCAGCACAATAGTTACCTTGTGCGTTCTTTGGGGACTTCTGTGTTTGTATGTTTGCAATGTCTGTCCCCCCTACGACCCCAAGTTGGGGTCTGCTGAGAAAAATAGCCTGGCTCACAGCAGCATTCTTCCAACTCCACTTGAAAGTTTGAAAAACCCCTGGATAGGAAAAATAACCTCAGGGAGCCAAGTCTGTCTGCGCCTGGCGAAGCCCGAGAACCAAAATACACACAGGCGCTTGGCTTTGAAGGGCCTGCAGTATTCCTATCTGAGTCATCTGAAAACAAAAAGAGACCTAAACAAACAAACCCAATTGTGCACAGAATCACCGCCAGGTTTCCAGGCTGGCTTCTCCTCCTCTTTTATGAGTCAGGAGCCAATATGTGCAGCTTTCCTGCCATCGCACCCAGAACAAGCAAAAATATTAAAAACAAAGCGCCACTGGCGCGCTCTCTTCCACCTTTCTTCGCGGTGTGCCGCAGGAGCCAAGCCCTCGACTTCTCTGCTTAGCCTCTGAGCCTCGTCCCTTCAGTCCTGCTGGCAGCTGCCCGCATACCAGGCTGCCCATGGACCACCACGACCTGAGCGAGAGCCGTAATCAAGGAGCACTCAGACGAAATGTAAGCAGATGCGCTCCAGGTCTTGGGATATCGCTTTTACCATCAATCAACACAACCGGCTAGAAAACCAGGCCTCCAACCTGAGTGCATTTAGCGCAGACCTAGACATTGTCCTCCAGGACTCTACCAGCTGCCTTGTTCCTCCAGCCCCGTAATTGCTTTCATCGTTAGCAGACTGTCCGCTGCAAGAGGCAGTTCATGATTTTGTCCAGACTCCTTCCTGGTAATGTTACCTAACTTCTCTCTGGTCGCCAAACTTCCCTCAGCTTTCAGCCCAGGTTCTTCGGCTGGGGTCGGGCTGATCAAACCTGCTGCAAGGCCTAGTCTATTGGAGTTACCAAGACTGGTGTAGGGGTGGATGCTCAATTCTGTTTAGGCCACTGGAATGTAAGTCAGGGCCTTTCATGAAGACTCCTGGGAAAGGAGCACACTTTCCTCTGGCTGGAAGAAGTAACTCTGAAACTGCTGGTGGTCACATTGATACCACCTGGAGAGAGCTGAGAGAGAGGGAGGGATTAGAACTTGCACAGTCTTCTAATCACCTGGATCCAGCCATGACTGAAGACCATTCTGTCCTGGACTTTCCATGACACAAACAAAATTCCCATTTTGCTGAAGTTGCATGTAGTTGATTTTGCTCTATCATACAACTGAGCAAATGTCAACACACGCACACACACTTAAAATACCACATGTATTTCACTTTAAAATTTTTGCATCTCCCGGGTGACTTAGGAACGAATTTCTCACGGGGAATTTTTTCTTTTCTTTTTCTTTATTTCCCCCTTGAATTTCAGTTGCAGTTAAATGCTGCCTGAAGATAATATACTTTAGCTCTGGCTCCTATAAGGAAAAATTGTCTTTGTCCCTTATGGTGTGATGTAAGTTGGATGAATTTTTTATTTTATTTATTTTTTTATTTTATTTTATTTTATTTTATTTTTGTACCAGGGATTGAACCTAAGGGTGCTTCACTACTGAGCCATATCCCCAGCCCTTTTTTATATTTTATTTTAACACAGAGTCTCACTAAGTTACTGAGGCTGGCTTTGAACTTGCAATCCTCCTACCTCAGCCTCCCAAATCTCTAGGGTTACAGGCATGTGCCACTGTGCCTGGCAGATGAAACCTTATCTAACTCACTTTTGATACAAAGAACAAAAATCAGGGAGTCGTTACAGAGAAAGTTCTTTGCACTCCATGGCTTTTTGGATGACCAATTCCAGGTATCCATTCTGAGAGGCCAGGGGGAAACATCTGAGTGCCAAGATTAGTGGAGGTCCAAAGCATGCTCAGAGCAAAAGCAACAAGAAATTCCTGCCAAAAAATAAAAATAAAATAACAAATGACATGCAGACATTTGGGAGGAACAGTTGAAAATATAGAGCCAATATTTGTTCTTTCCTGTTCTTTAGGCCACGAATAGTGGAGGACTGGGCTGTTTTCCCCTCCTGATAGTTCATGCAACCCCTTTGCTCCAGTTCTCTGATGAAGACGAAACACCAGGCCAGGGTGAAGATGGGGTTCAGGGAAGGAAGTGGCTGAGGAATTAGCTGAATGACTTATTAATCATTAATCGTCAACATTAAAGCTAGCTTTCTCAGAAGAGCTCCATCAAAGCTGGGATCATTGCCTTACGACCCAGCTCTCCCACTCCTGGGTATTTTCCCAAGAGCTGGAATTGGCATATTACAGAGATACGGCTTCATCAATGTTCATAGCAGCTCAATTTACTACAGCTATACTATGAAACCAACCCAGATGCCCCTCACCGGATGAGTGGATCCAAAACTATGGTACATATACACAATGGAATTCTTTTTTTTTTTAAACACAATGGAATTCTACTCCACTATTAGAATGATATCATGGTATTTGCAATCAAATGGATGGAGATGGAAAAAATTATGCTGAGTGAATATCCCAATCTCAGAGACTCAAGGGCCGAATGTTTTTCCTCATTTGTGGAAGCTAGAATACAATCAGAAACAGACTTATAGTTGGCTAAGCTAATGATAACCTCAACATGTATGAATTTTTACCCGAACAGGGGGAACCTGGCCTAGGATGCTGGGGGACGAAGGGAGGGGGGCAGGGACGGAGGGAGGGAGTAGGAGGGATATCAAGGCTGCTGAAGGGAGGGAGTATGGGGTTATCAACCCAGTGGGGAACCTTTGACTTCCATGAGAAGCCCAACTGAGACCGGGAGGGGATGAAGCAGGGGAATGGGGAGAACCCAAAGGGGGGAGAACTTGGAATGGTGTCAGCCTTGTCTTGCTCTGTTGTTATACATTTGTTCTTGATTGTATGACAATGATTCCCTCCTAAATGTAAGACTATCCTAAACAAATAAAAAATGAAAAAAATAAAAGCTTGGTTCAAATACTGCCTCCTCCAGGAAGCCTTCCCTCAAGCTTCCATTAGATAGTTCCACTCCTTCCTGTTGCTCTGGCACACATTTGATATACTTGATTTTAGAGATAGATGTGTATCTAAGAAGATAATGAACATTTTTCCCGATAAAAGCGTTATTGGGGAACACCTTGGAATAAACCCCTCGACTTATCTCTCAACTCAGTAAGGTGGGAGAGAAGATCTCAAAGTACATTGTCCAGTAGAATAAGAGAGTCCCTACCCTGACTTCTAAGTTGTGTGCATCATGTTCTATGGATAGGAGAAGACATATTGTAAAAAATTAAAAAAGAACAATGTCACGGGCGTAAATTCAGGCACAAGTGTTTATTGGGATTTGCTGCTCCTGGGCCAAATTCCCCTACACCGCCATAATGAGGGTGGGCATGGGAAGTAACCACTGGCAGGGGAAATGGCATGCAGGGAAAAAGGCACGGAGGGAAAATGGTGCTGGACCTGCTCCAGGCAGCTGGTTTTATGGTTAAGTGGGAGGAGTTGAGGGGGTTGGCCTTTCAGAGATTGGTTGGTGGATCCGTCAATCCATTGGAGCTTGGCTACCAGCATCTTGATTGGCTGTTCTTTCCCCGGGAAAGCTGCCCTGTGCCCTGCCCCTTAACCAGCTGGCATGGCCTCCTGTCTTGACTGAAGCCAGGGCCCCAGCCAGTGGCTGAGAGAAACCTTACACATATGCCGATGTGGAGGCCAGGAGAGAGCTGTGTTGCCTTGCATAACTGAGGAGGAGAGGGAATACTTTTGCAGGAGACAGGAAGGGCAGGGAGTTAAGGAGGCTGGGGCTGCTCTGGGGAAACCCTCCTGGAGGTGAGTGACTGAGGAGGGGCTTGGAAGAACAGAAACAGCCCAAGGGTTGTTGAAGCCAGTGGCCCATCACAGTGGCGTGGATGTGTTCACATGCTGGAAACTCAGTGCCCAATGGAGCAGTGTTGCAGGGTGGGACCAAATGAGGGCTGATGAGCTTTGTCCTCATGAGTGGACTAATGTCATCATCCAGGAGTAGTTACCGGAAAAGTGGACTGCTATCAATGCAAGTTCAGCCTTCCTTTGCCTTGTCACTTCTGCCACCGTGTGAAGCAGCACCAAATCCCTTTCTGAATGCTAGCACCTGCCCCTGGATTCTGCAGCCTCCAGAACCAGAGAGGGTAACTTTTGCAGAACAGAGAACCTGTGTTCTTTTTAAGTTACCCAGTTTCATGCCTTCTGTCATAGTAGCAGAAAGCAGACTATGGCACCCATCCGTGTGACGGGCACCTAGTACACCTTTCTGTTTCCACCATGAAGCTGCTGTGAAGTCTACATTGCTCACAAACACTTTTGTCTGATGTGGAACTGTGAAGGCGATGAATTTCTGTGGCAGAGGCAAAAGGAGAGAAAAACACGTGTAGATGTGCTTCATGAAGTTCAAGTTGACTTCTAGGTTCCATTTGCCTAAATGCCTCTCCCAGGAGATAAGAAAACTCCTGGGAGCAAGGAATCATTTTCACTTATTTTAAAATTTTCATGGCAACCGGTGCAATCTGGCACATGGCGGACACCCAGAATCTCTATGATAGATAAGTAATTAATGAATTAACCTCTGTGGTGGATACATGAATTAATGGCATGAAAACATCTGCTGTGAAAATTCTGGCCTGGGAGACAGTAAAATTGTCATCAGTGACTTAACTCCTGGGGCTCAGTGTGTGTGGTGACCATTGCTAACCTAAAAACCAACAGAGAGTCTCCAAAGATAAAGCATTCAATCAGGAAAAAGCATTACGGGGCAGAATACATGTGCGTAGTTCATGCTGGGTGTACTGGGGAGGCAAAGGAAGACACGAGGGGAGTTGCATGAGTTGTTCTGAAACAATTGTCCTTGGTTATAAGGATCGAGCGCAAGGGTGGCGTGAGCTTGAGGTGGGCCAGTTTTCCTCACGCAGCACGGGTCCCCAGTAAGGATGTGGTGATCTTTGTGCAAGGTCATGATAGCTCTTGTTGTTGGACGTATGCGCAGGAAATCCCCTCCTTCCCCCTCCCCTGGCTCGTGTATTTATTTTTGTTAGGATTTGACACAGGGGACTCTAGTTTGATTCTGAGAACTTCCACTCACAGACAGCACAAATGAATACAGAGGTCCCCTGCCCAGTCCTTGAAACCTCCGCACCAGCGTCTCCCTTCCTGGGCCCAGCTGGAAAGAGTGATCTCTACCGCTTGTATGTCACTCTTGTTTCCTGGGCATGGATCATGACATTCGCCACGATGTGATAGCAAACATAACTCACCATTCTGCTCCCCTTGATAGCAGGGAATAATGACAGCACCACACAGGTAAAGCTCACTGGCTCAGGCAACTGTGCTGTTATTATATAATCACCAAGCACGTACCAAGCAGGCCCTAGTTGCTACAATGCAAATTTAGCTCTGTTTTACCTTGCACCATGCATAGCTACAGGAGCTGAGCCAGGCCCTCTAGGAGTCCTCTCCCTCGTTGGCTTTGGGCTGGCCTTCCTAAGCTTTGCTCAATGAGACCTTAATAAAGGGGCATGAAACGTGAGGCTCCCTCCCTTGCACTCTCAGAATCCAGGGACCACCACCATGTGGCCAAGCCTGGGCTCACCTGGGGGACGGTGGGAGACACAGACACCAGCAAAGCCCGCCCTGTCATCTGGGTGGTGCAGGTCAATGCCAGGCAGCTGAGGAGGGCCATCCTAGACCTTCCCATCCAACCAGAGCGGTCAGCCATTCCACTGAACCTCAGGAAAGAGTAAACGCTTGGTTTTTCTATCAGCAACTTTTAAAGGTAGCTTATGATCTAGCAGAAACTTATTATACAGTTATTCTATTTTATTGATTAGGAAACCAAGGCTTAGAGAAATTGAGACAAGGATCCTAGGTCAAGCATCTATGCAACTGGTATAGCTGGGTTTTTTTAAGATTTAATTTGATTTAATTTGATCTTTAGAAAGAGGTAGAGAGTGAGAGAAAGAGAGAATCGATTTTATTTAGTTCTTCATCCTGGCCTTTGCTTCCCCAACTCTTAATTGTGCATGTGGTGCTGGGGTTCGAAGCCAGGCCTCAGGCATGCCAGGCAGACAAGCGCTCCAACCATTGACCCCCCTCAGTCTGTTTTCTGCCAGCCTCTAGTCCCTTGCCAGTGTCCCTTGGCTTCCCTTTCTCTAGAGGAGCTTAGTTTCAAGGCCAAAGCAAGAGCCTTCTCTCTACACTGGGGACTCCCGGTCCAAGCAGACTGGACGACCGTCCAGGCTGCAGGTGGGAGCCGCACTGATGTACTGAGTGTTACCCCAACATCCCTGACTCCTGGGCTTCTCAAACTTGGCTGTACATTAGCATCACCAGGGTTCTGGAAAAAAAAAAAAAAAACTCCTAATGCTCAGGCCACACTTCAAACCAAGTAAATTGGAATCTCACAGGGCTAAGCGCAGTATTTTTGAAACTCCCCTGTTAATTCTACCACGCAGCCAAGCATGAGAATCAGTGTCTTGAACTCCCTGAAATAGGAGGGATGGCGGTTGGAGAAATTGGAACTATTGAACTAGAAAACTCCCGTGGGCCGTGGTGACAGGCTGCAAGGGTGTGAGGGAGGGGCCTCCTGAGGAAGAGGGACGGGAATAGGAACATAATTGATTCAGCGAACATGCCCTAGGGCCACAGCCCTATTACTCCCTGCCCGGAGGAGAGCAGAGCGGTGGGTCTGCAGCTGCAGAATTGCCATCACACTGTGACTAATGTACAGTCTCTGTCCCAGGTGATGTGAGGAACCTAGAAGAGGCAGAGGTCACTCTTTCCAGCTGGGCCCAGTGAACGAGACACTGGTGCTATCTTCAAGGAATGGACAGGAGGTCTCTGTATTCACTGCCCAAGAGTGCGCATATCCGAGTCAGGTGGAACAGGATTCCAATTCAGTTCTGGAGACTGAAAAGTCCAAAATTAAGGTACTGGCTAACTTGCTTTCCCAATCAGAACTCTCTTTCCGCCTTGCAGATGGCCACCTGCTTGCTGTGTCCTTAGGTTTCAGAGTCAGAGAGAGAGAAAGGGCTCTTGTCCCTTCCTTTTCTTGTAAGAACACTAATCTCATGGTGAGTACTCTGTCTTCGTGACTTTTCTAAACCTAATCACCTCCCAAAGTCCCCACCTCCAAACACTATCACACTGGGGTCAAGGGCTTCAACATATGACTTGTCATCGCTCTCAACCTTCCAGGAACAGCGAGTCTTGCAGGCAGACCACCCCGTGATGACCCTGAGCCCTCTAAGTGGGAGGAATTGCCCGGTGACAGGAACTGAAGCTGCCTAGCTAAGAAGGGGCCATCTCAAGCCAGGATCCTAACTGAGTTCCCCCCTTGAGCAAAAAGATCACCTGGCAGAACCAGAAGACACAGCAGTCAACTAGACCACAAGGCGGCTTAATTCCTCTTGCCCCTGCCCTGGTTCCTTCTCTATTTAAACCTGAAGTGCATATCATTTCTCCGGAAAGAGAGGGTTGCGGATGCTTGGTCCCCCTTGTCTTCCTGCTACAGCAGTAGTGAAAGCTCTGGCCATGTTTCACCATTGCTGTTTTCACTGGACATTTGGGGTGAGTATCCTGACCTGGTATATTGGGACTTGGTACCCCCTGGCCTACGACTCTGATAAGAAGACTCTCACTCCAGGCCGGAAGGTTCTCTACTAGGCTCTTCCCCACCACAATTCTTGTTGAGAATTAGAGCAACTGAAGCCCAAACTAAAGAGGACTTCACACCTACTGTCCAAGCTCAGAGTCCCCATCTCCCTGGTGGAACTCCATGTGACCCAGAGCCACAGGACTCCTGTCCCCAACATGGTACCAGACGCATGAAACTCCCCCAGACTGGCACTTTCCAGGTCTCTTGTCACCTTACAATACAGGTCCAACTGCTCAACAGGTCCTAAGAGGACAGGAAAGCCCAGCCTGGGACTCAAAATAATTTTTCATGGGAGGGACCACTGGCTGCAGGAGAAACCCCATGGGCTCACTGATGCACTGACTAGCTGACCCATTGATGCACGACCCATTTCTGTGGGAGAAGCCCAGGTCTACCCACTTCACTAACATTTTGTCCTGGGCTATGATCTTGTCCTTCTGCCTCATCAAAGACACTTACAAAGCCTGCATATTTCATCTTCAGACACCTGGAGCTGGCCGCTGCTCCCCCTGACCCAGGCCAAGTCTCAGTCATCACTGCCCCTCCTGACCCAGGCCAAGTCTCATCATCACCCCCTCCTGACCCAGGCCAAGTCTCAGTCATCATGTTTCCTCTGGAGTTAGGATCAAAGAAGACCAGGCTCTCAGACCTCCTGCCATGCTGCCCTCCTGATCTCCTGTGAACAAAGATGGGACAAGAGACACAAGCCTCTCAAAAACAAATAATGATTTCCACTTGTGGTGCTGCATAAATATGGATCAAGGAAGGAACCAGATCTCTGACTGAGCAGGGTGCACCACTGCTCTGGCAGAGCACTCTCAATTTGCATACAAACAGCACTGAACTTCTCAGTCCGCCTTGCAATTGCTTCTTGCTGTTGGGGCTCCCAGTCTCCCAGTGTCCATAAGCACTGGCATTAGATCTAAGAGGTCTGTGCAAAGCTCGCTTTCAAAAGCAGCGGAGCCCCTGCCCCACCCCCAGCAGCGTCTTCCCTCTCTCCTCCCCCCTGGCGGACTTTCCAGCTTCAACAATTCCACATCCCACCAGTACAGTACGTGTTCTGGGTCAGGCCCGCAGCTGGGTGCTCTAAGTGTACGGTCCTGATTACTACTTCTAGCAATCCTGGGAAGTGGCTTCTATTATCACCCCAGTTAACAGGTGAAGAAACTGAGGTTCAAGGGTGTTCAATATATTGGCCAAAGTCCCTAAGCCAGTGGGTGAACCAGGACTCAAGCTTTAGTGGGGCTCCAAGCCCACATTCCCGGCCATCATGCTACTTAACCTACAAGCAGGAGTACCACCAGCTGCCCTGGAACGTCAAGAGCATTTAAAAGAGCCTGGGCTGGAGCTTGTCAGCTAGGTGTCTTGATTAGGAATGTGACAATATGCTTACTTTACTTAGCACTTGCCAAACTAGCCTCAACAAAGCTTTCCATCATAGTGCTCTTAAAAACACAGATCCCAGCATAGGGTCAGGGCACGGCTTGGGGACAGATGGATGTGGATTACTCAGGTATAGATAGCTCCAGCCATGTTTAGGTTCTCGGAGGAGCTATGTTCCTTATCATCTCAGAGCCATAATGATCTGTTTCCTCGGAACCCTCCCCTCCCCGATCTCCCTATTCTTTTTCCAATTAACTCCCAAGCATCCTTCAGCTCCTGACCTTTCAGGGTGCTCACCCGCCTGTCCTGCTCTAACATCTTGTATGCTGTGTGGCATATGCTGGTGCCATGTTCTACACCCATTATAAACTTTTATTATGTACTACGATATGCTCTGTGTTACGTAGAGGCTAGCAGTGAGCAGGGAAATGCTTGACAGGGCCCGGGATTTACTCCTGAAGTTTTCTTTCAACTAGTGCCAAGGCAGATAAGCTATGGAAAAACAAATGCTGAGGATAAACAAAAGCAAAAGAGATAACGGGGAGGCGGATTCCTCAAGAACAAAGGATCTACGGGACATCTCTTCACAGGCCCCATTACAGTTGAGATGAAACTGAAAGTTACTGGTGCCAGGTGTCCCCTGCTAGCTCAGAGGGGGTGTTCCTTAGTAGCGCAGGCGCACTGAGCTAACTTTTGCCCACTATTGACCCCAATACCCACATTAACATGGAATTGACTTGGAGATGAAGCCCCTCTCAACAGGATGGCCACCCTGACAGTTCCAGAGAGGAGCAAGTAAGGTCAAAAACCACTGCCCGATGTGAAGGAGGAGTTGAACACTTGATGGTGAAGGCTGCTGAAGGAGGACCCCAATTTTCAAATCAATCATAACTCAGTAATAAATCTGGAGTCGGCATTGTCTCCTTTGTCATTCTGTGCTCAGAGACAGCTCTCTCTCTCTCTCTCTCTCTCTCTCTCATGCTTTCTGCTTGAACCTTACTCTTGCATGATTTCTGGTGACTTTATTTATTTATTTTTTGGTGACTGACTTTAAATTTTCTTTCATCAGAACACAAGAGCCAAGGTTTGGAGTTTCAGCGCCCTGCTTTCCTGTGGCACTATAGATTATAAACTATGTACCATACAATGTGTTGTACTATACACCGCGTAGTCTACATATTGCGTATTAACCACTTTTCTTCCTAGCATACCACTTCTCAGTATTCCTTAGCATATGTCCATGCATCTGGTTATCTATCTTCCCCAATAAAAAATTTCATGAGGTTGAAAAAAATATATGTATATATACAGATCATGGCACCTTATCCCAAACCTATGAAATGCAAATCTCTAGGGGAGGAGCCAGGGAGTCTGCTTTTCTAAGACAAATTTCCAAATACTTCTGATCAATTAGGTGGAGCAGATGTCCACACAGTACCTGCCTCTTCTGGTCAGATGCGAGATAGAAGGGAGGGGAGGAAAAAGTGCTTGAGAAATGGTCCTGACCTTCGAGAAACATATGTTCCAATCAGAAGGCAAGATGGATTCAGTCCCAAAGTGTGCCCGGCTCAACAGTGGGCTGAGTAATCCTGATATAGGGCAACTGCTATTCAGAAAGGCTGTGTCTTGGACTAGAAGACTCAGGGGAGGCTGCATGGAAGAGGAAAGACTTACGACGGGTTCTGCAGGATTTGGCAGTGGGAGGAAGAGCGTTAGAAGGGTCTTGCAGATGGGAAGAGCCTCAAGAAAGAGCAGAGCCTTGGGTGCAGAATGAGCTTGATATTCTTATGAAGCTGGGAGCGGGCAAGCCACCTGGTCTGAGGGTGTGGAGGGGGAATACGCAGAAAGGAAGTTCACCCATGCAGGACAGTTTCTGACAACAGTGGATTCGGATGTGGCAGCACTAGGGAGCCATGGAGTGCTCTACTGTGAGTGCTCATGTGGAAAAGTGAATCATCAATGAGGTGGAGACTGCACTGGGTACCAGGAAACTCAGCCAGACCTCTGCCCTTTGGCTCCTTGAACTATGACCACAGATGAGTGGTAACATGTCCTGATCCAGATCGGAGATTCCAGTGGTGCTTTAAATCTGGGAGAGGTTTTCTGTGCAGGGCTTCTAACTTTACAAAGGCTCTCTTCAAAAGCAGCGTCAGCCTGAAAAGGAGGAATTTGGGGAATGGGGTGGTGAGGCTGTACATGCCTAAATGCTAGCTGGAGAGGTGGCGAAGGAAGGACACAGTGTACGCACGCGCGCACACACACACACACACACACACACACACAGGATATGCATAGTAAATTAAAATGCTTCTGCTGCTGAAGACCCCACCCAGTCTGAGGTTGGTCCTTCTTTGCCTCCAGCATGTAGTGATTGATACTAACAGCACCCATCTCTCCCCAGCGCGATCCTTGACCCTCGGCTCAGGCCCAGCCTCCGAAGCAGCAATCCACAATCTTTATTGCAATTTTTCCAGCCACCATTCTCTTTTCTCCTTATTTTTCATGGTGATGTGAGTGTGATCCTTGTACTGTGAGCAGGATTCTTTTAATTAAAAGTTCGAATGGGTTATTGATAAAACCATGATTGGTTATTAGCATACAAAAAACACAGTCATTTTTCAAAAGCTTGATTTTGCCTCTAGTCACCTTGGTAAACTCATTCGCTCTAATAATTAGATAGTAGATTTTCCTGGGGATTCTACACAGATGATTGTGTTATCTGCAAATCGAAAAGTTTTGTCTCTTTCATTTTCAAAGATTATGCTGTTTACTTATTTTCCTGGTCTTTCTTTAGCAAAAAATATTGAATAGTTGGCTGAGAATGGCAGCTGTTAAGACTTGGATTTTCTTTTTTTTTTTTTTTAGAGAGAGAGAGAGAATCAAGTTTATTTGTTTATTTCATCTGGTTTTTGTTTTTCCAACACTTAGTTGTGTAGGTGGTGCTGGGTTTGAACCCAGGTCTGCACACATGCCAGGCAAGCGCTCCCACTGCTGAGCCACCGCTCCAGCCCAAGATTTAGATCTTCAGTGTCCCCCCAAAGACGAGTAAGCTAAAAGCTCATTGTCAGCCTGTGATGCTGCGGAGAGGCGGGGTCTGTGGAGGGAATTTAGGTCACAGAGTGTGTGCCCTTGGAGAAGATCCTGTCACTCCAATCCCTTCCTCTCTCTCTCTTTGCTTCCCAGGTACCCTAAGGCCAGCAGCTTTGCTCCATCCCACCATGACATTCTGCCTCGCTGCAGGCCCAAAGCTGCCCGTGGCCTGAAACATCTATGAATTTTTCTATAAACTTTCCTTCTTTTAAGTTGACTCTCTCAGGAATTTTGCCCCAGGAATGGAAACCGGACTAACACCTTGTCCTGTTTCTGAATTTATTGCAGAATTTCTAGAGTCGCCCAAATGAAGTTTCACAATTAATACGATACAGTCATTTTAAAAGGGAAAATCTTCAAGATGCATTTTTTTTTAAGAGAAAGGGACAGTGAGAGAGAGAAAGAATCGATTTTATTTAGTTTTTCATGTGGCTTTCGTTGCTCATACACTTCCCTGCACATGTGGTGCTGGGGTTCGGATTTGTGTCCTCACGCATGCCAGGCAAGGGCTGTAACTACTGAGCCACTGCTCCAGCCCAAGATGCATTATTAATTGAAATTTGTGTATATTGCTTTTTATGTTTGGCACCTGACAATTTCTACACATATCTGCTTGTGTATGCTTTAATGTCTGTGGAAGAACACAATAGAAACTGGGAGCATGAGCAGTTTCCAGGCTGGGAACTGGGTGGTTACAGAGGAGTGGTATTCACCTCTGTTACTTAAGCTGGATACTTACTTTTTAATAAGTAGTTTTGAGTCACATCCCCAGTCCTTTTTGTTTTTTATTTTATCTCACTAAGTTGCTTAGGGCCTTGCTAAGTTGCTGAGACTGATCTGGAACTTGCGATCCTCCTGCCTCGGCCTTCCGAGTTGCTGGGATTACAGGCATGCACCACCGCTCCCAGCTTTGTTTTTAACATTCTCCAGTTCAGAATATTTTATGTTCCATTATATTTTTCCTTTCTAACCCATTTGTTGTGTAAAGTGCATTTTTTAAAGCTTCCAAACTGTTAGAAATTTGGCATTCAATTTATTTTGTTGTGGACAGAAAATGACATTATTTTATTTCTCAGAAAATATTGAGATCTAATATATGCTCAATTTTTATGTGTTACT
This sequence comes from Aplodontia rufa, assembly GCA_004027875.1. Lineage (NCBI taxonomy): Eukaryota > Metazoa > Chordata > Mammalia > Rodentia > Aplodontiidae > Aplodontia > Aplodontia rufa. Next base: position 17,380 of record PVKS010000327.1, read on the forward strand.
TGTACTTGAAAATAATGTACATTCTCAGCATATTTTATACCAATCTGAAAGCATTGAATTTTTTATTTAAATTTAAATCTTAAAAATATTTTGGTCAGCTTTTTATAATAGTTTTCTTCAGATCAGTTAAGATTTTTTACTCTGATAAGAGATTTTTTTCCATTTTCCCTGGTAATTTGATCAGTTTTGCTTTTTATATTTTAAGGTTGTACTGGCCGAGTCACACAGCTTCGTGAGAGCTACAGCTTCTTAGGGGGTCATTTCTTTTAACACAACATCTTCTTTGTAGTTAACGATGTCTTTTGCTCTCCATTCCATTTAGTCTGATGCATTAGTCCACTTTCCATCACTATAACAAAATACCTGAGATAATCCACTTATAAAGAGAAAACTGCTGTTTTGACTCACAATTCTGAAGGTTCCAGTTCATGACTGGATGGCCCTGTTACTTTGGGCCTGTGGGAAGGTAACACATCATGGCAGAAGTGGCAGAGCAAAATTGTTCACCTCATGATCAGGAAAGCAGAGAGGAAGAAGAAAGAACATGTCTGCATATGAGGTGTTCCTAGAAATGCTCATGAGTTAGACAATGCGATCAGAGGTAAAGCGATTAGATTATGAAATTGTGACCTAATTGGGTGGTAACTGTAGACAGGTAGGGTGTGGCAGGAGGAGGTCACTGGGTGCAGGACCTTGGACTGTATCTTGTCCCTGGCTCTTCTCTTTCTGTCTCCTGGCTGTCATGAGCTGAGCAGATTTTCTGTGCCACATCCTTCTGCTGTTATGTTCAGCCTCACCTCAGGCCAGGGCAACAGAGCGAAGAAACCATGGACTGAACCTCTGAAACCAGGAGCCAGAAATGTTTCCTCCTCTAAGTTGATTTGTCAGGTATTTCAGTCACAGCAGTGACAAACTGACGAAAGCAATCCTCTCTCAGGGCACAGCTCCAAAGACCTAAAGACCTCCTGTGAGGCCCCACCTCTCCAAGATTCTACCAGCTTCCAGTAACGCCACTGGGGGACCAGGCCGTTAGCAGGCCTTCAGGGCGTGTTCAAGACCCAAAGCAGAGCTTCTGAGGGGACTACTGTAATTTCATTTTCTTTCTGTTTGTGATTTCATGGAATATACTTTTCTCTGCTTTTATTAAAATATGGCTTTGTCAGTATGCCCCAGATTTTTAAAAAATTCAACCTGAAAATTCCTCTCTTCATCAAGGAATTTAATTATTTTATATTTATATAATTACTAATATATTTCAAGCTTTTCTCCTATAATTATTATGCACTTTCTATTTGCCATTCATATATATATACATATATATATATACACACATATATATATATAATTAGTGTATTATAGTTTTATATAATGTTGGGATTAGTTGTCACATATTCCTAGAAGCACACAATTCAGCAATACAATTTGCTCAATGTCCTCCCCCCACATCCCTCTACCTCCCTACTCCTGTCCCTTGATCCCTTGCCTTTCTTCTGGGTCCTATATTGTTCATAAAAAACCCAAATACAGTGATATAGTTCTTATGCCTATGGAGAACATTTTTTTTAAAGACAGAAGGACAGTGAGAGAGGGAGAAGACAGAGAGAATCAATTTTTATTGAGTTTTTCACATGGCCTTCGTTGCTCTGACACTTAGTTGTGTACATGGGTGCTGGTGTTTGAACCCATGTACTTGTGCATGCCAGGCAAGGGCCGTAACCGCTGAGCCATCGCTCCTGCCCTGAACATTTTTTTTAATATATGGCTGCAGTATATACAGTGACATTTATAACTGCTTGGAATGTACCTTGCTTTATCTCAGTTCCAACATTTCCCCTTCTTCTCCCTTCCTATCATCCCTTGTTATTCTTCAAAATATTTGACACTGGGATTAAACATTTACGTTTTTGTACACGTATGCAGCATAGCTTATTCAAATATCTTATGAAGTATCTGCAGTCTGTTTGCCATTCTTTTTTTTTTTTTTTAAGAGACAGTGAGAGAGACAGAGAAAGGGAGAAACAACTTTATTGAGTTTTTCACATGGCCTTAGTTGCTCCAACACTCAGCTGTGTACGTGGTGCTGGGGTTTGAACCTGGGTCCTCGTGCTTGCCAGGCAAGCGCCGAAACCGCTGAGCCACTGCTCCAGCCCCTATTTGCCATTCTTTCTCATTGATCCTGTTTTTTCCTTCCACTTATTCTGCTGCATTGATAAAATTTTCTATATTCCTTCTTTCTGTTGGTGTGGAAGTTATAGGTTCTATTTCTATCTTTTATTGTTACTTGTAACTGTAATTTTAAAAAACAAGCCTGAAGACATTCCATATTTCTTTTCCTCCTTTAAAGCATGGAAAGAAACACAGATTACTTTATCTTTTGTTCTTCATGTTGTCATCTTCTAAGTTTTATCTCTTCATTAAAAATTCATTATTTTACATATTATAGTTAAATTTACCAATACAAATAATCAACTCATTGTTTCTTTTTTTTTAAGAGAGAGGAACAGAGAGAGAGAGAGAATCAATTTTATTTAGTTTTTCATGTGGCCTCCGTTGCTCCTACACTTGATTGTGTGCGTGGTGCTGGGGTTTGAACCCACATCCTCAAGGATGCCAGGCAAGCACAGTAACCACCGAGCCACCACTCCAGCCCCAACTCATTGTTTTTTGATTCCTACATTTTCCCCTTAATTTTTCTTCTTGCTGAAATACATACATTGATAGTATTCATGAATGTCTGAGTATTGCATGTTTTCAATCTTTGTATCCAAAACCCTCCATAATTTAGCTGTGGATGAAATTCTAGGCTGTTGTTTATTTTCTGTCACCTTGAACATGCTTCCCTGCAGTGAGATGCAGCATAGAGTAGTGGTAGGCACAGTGGGAGCCACATCAACTTGGGTGAAGTCGTACTTACCAACGATGAGGCCTTGGGCAAGAACTGTTGGACTTCCCTTTGGCTTGGTTTCCGCAGCTATAAAAAGGATATAATAGGGGCTGGAGCAGTGGCTTGGTGGTAATGGCACTTACCTGGCATGCACAAGTACCTGGGTTCAAACCCCAGTACCCACGTACACAACGAAGTGTCAGAGCAACGAAAGCCATGTGAAAAAACTCAGTAAAAATTGATTCTCTGTCTCTTTGTCTCTCTCTGTCTCTCTCTCTCTCTCTCCCTCTCACTGTCCTTCTCTCTTTAAAAAAAAAAAAAAGGATATAATAAAAAGCCTCACTCACAGCACTGTTGTGAGAGTTCTTCGGTATACATAAAGTATTTTAGGTACCGGGGACTACGGCCGTTCAATTGCACCTGTCATCATTACCATCACCCACACCTTTAGAAGCTCTGGAAAAATTACCATCTAATTGCGATTGCTGTTTCAATACTCGTGTTCTCTTTGATGCCTTTAAGGTTTTCTCTCCACCTGGATGTTCAGCACACCACCCAGTCTCAAAGCTAGTTCTTATTCTGAGCACCTCGGAACTTTTATTCCCCTATTGTTTTTTTCTCTGCCACCTCTCTGAGTGCCCCGTGTGCGGCCTTACAGACTGTTTGCTCCACTTTCCTTGATGGTTCTCACACATTTTCTGAACTTAGTGTGCCTGTGCCTAGTTTGGGTGGGCTTGCTGGTTTTATCTTTTAATTTAATTATTTTCATGACTGCCCCAAATTTAGTTTATAACCACTCTTGGATTTTTTTAAAATTTCAGAACCTATATTTTATATTTACAAGATGACTAATTGGTTCATTTTCATTTTCATCCTTTTTCTTTTTGAAGTTCATTTCTGCTGATTTTTATTTCCTAATTTTTAGTCTTACTTATTATCCTAAAACTTTCTTATATAAATACCTGAAACGCATTTGTTTTAAATTCTTTCTCAGAATGTTTTATTATCCAGTTTCACCCAGTGTGGAGAATTTACCAACAGTTGATTCCGTGTCTCTTTCCCTTAGAGATCCATTTCTTTAACTCTTTTGGTCACGGCTGGCAGATTCACTTAGAACTTGATTCCTCTTTCTCCTTTCTTTTCTTCTTTTTCTCCTTTTCTTTCGTAGGGGTTTGCAGTTCCCTTCATCAACCCATGGCAACTCTGACTATTGGCAAGGGGGGGCGGTGACTTACTCCTGCAGCAGGTGGCTCAGGGCGGGTCCTAGTTCCTGCTCTGTCCCTGTCACTGCCCAGAAAGGCACTCCACTTCACAAATGCTTAGTTCTGGCAGTGGCTTGCAGGAATTCCCATCACTCTCCTGTCCTAAGTTCACTAATCCTCTGTTCAGTCTCCCTGGCCCTTGGCCTCCATGGCCTTAATTCCTGCTTCCTGGGAGCCAGAATAGATCAGTTACACCCAGGAGCCAAACTCCTGTACTCCTCTTTCTGCATCTGCCCAGCAAACTGGTCCTCACCCTGTGCTGTGTGTTTCTCTTCTGTTTCTGATCTATGAAGCTGATTGCGTTGTGGGTACAGCGATGCCTTCTTGAATACTCAGTGTAAAGGTTTTATCTGTGACTGTGATATATAGTAGGAAAATGTGTCCCAAATGTTTATTTACAACAACACCATCTTGACCAGAAGGGCTTTTCTAATTTCTTAAACAATGAACAATTGCTGCAACAAATACAGTTGCTACAATAAACACACAGATAAAAGGGCCACATCCGCTGGCTTTGGCAACATTGTTTCCTTGTTCTGGTGGAGGCTGACACCTCCGTGCTCAGGAAGAATGGGTCCTGGGACACCAAGAACAGGCAGCTCTTTCAAAGCCATTTCCCTGGGAGAGAGAGGAAAGAGGTGAAGGGAAGTTTTGTTTTGCTGGATTGGAGAGATTTGGGTCCATTTGTCCAGAATAGGGAGAGCAGCTGGGAGGTGGCAGACTCAGGGTGGCTGAAAGGGAACACAGTCTCTGCAGGTAACCGGGGTTTGAATCACAACTTTCTCCCTTGCTGGCTGCTTGTGTCCCCTCTGTAGACTGGGAATACAGTGGCTCCACCTCATGGGATTATAAAGAGAATCAAATAAGATACTAAATGATGAATTTAGTGCAAAGTTGGCATTCAGTAAACACAACTGCTAACCAAGCTAAGGGCTGTGGGTGTGAAGGTGGTGTGTAGCTTGGCCACAGAACCCAGATTCTTGGTCAAACAGCTCACACACAACCTGGGGAAATTACCAATAGGCTTCCAGTAGCACTGAGGTACAGACAGCCAGAGCCCCCGGGGCTTGGAGACCAGAATCACACAAACCTGGAGAACTTATTCTGGAAGAATCAATCCTTGGCAGCAAAGGCTGCATAAGTCTCCCACGACATCTGGATCTCAGTAATTTCAGGTCCCTAGAAGCAGGAATCAAAGTTCCAACGTCTGGGTTGGAAACTGTAGGGTCATGGTGAAATCACTCAGAGACATCTGTCCCCAAGACAGGAAGGGGGACAGCCCTCCAGCCTCCAAGAACAGCAGTTTGCCAGCAGCTCCAGGACGCTTATCTGCCAGATCCTGGTTTGGTTGAGTTGACCTCTGAAGTTGCCCGCAGCTAGGGAGCAGCATCGGTCTGGGATAGTCCCTGCTGTCTGGCGGTGGCCATTGGCCTTTGACCTCTCCGTTCTGGGCAATCTTCTCTCCCACGTCTTCCCCCTTCAGAGTTGTCTTCATTTGTCCTTGTTCTGAAGAGGACTTGCATTCTGCTGCTCCAGCTTAGACCTCTGGTGGGAGGTGGTGCAGGGGAGGAGACACTGTCTCTCCTACCTGTGCAGCAGATGACATCAGGGAAGGGCCGGGCCTGAGGTGCAGGCTGGGTACAATCAGGGAGGGACCCAGAGAAGTTCCCAGACTTGAAGCACTGAAACTTGGTTGCTGTGCAAATGTAGCAAAATGGTTAAGTACTTTTCTAATGGTTAAGTACTTAGATCTAAGTACAAGGTTTTCTGTGTCCCCCATATCTGATAACCTCGAGCAAGTTAGTAACCTTGATTACTTATTATATTTAGATTTAATGTGGGGGTTGTGAGTTCTAGGTTGTGTTGAAATGTTCATTTGTTTGTTCATTTTTTGTTTTGCTTGTTTTTGTTTGTTTGGAGCCAGGGCTAGTGCTAGATTGGGGACTGGTGACCCAGGGATTGGTGCTCAAGTGTTGATTTGTGTAGGGACAGTTGTTTTTATGTGACTAAGGAAAAAACCAAGTGGTTTTGTGCACAGGTATCTGAAGAAGAAGGGAGAACAGTAAGTGTACTAGTTAGGACCCTTTAGGTTGTAAAAATAAAAGAGATGAAAAATATAAGCAGGTCTGTCCTTGGAATTATATGGAATACCACCATAGGACTGACTTCCAGACATGACCTTGAAAACTGAATCCAACGAACTGAACTTGAACGCCTGTGTGAGCGTCATATTCAGGGCATCAGTGGCCCTAGATGTCACTGCTTACCCACACTTTCATCAGACATCTAGGTTTTTCCCAAAGTTTCTACATTATTTATTAATAATATTCTAGTGAAACCAGTTTTGTGGATGTTGGATTCATGTCCTCTCAGAGTTGAAGAATGAAACCGAGGGACACTGAGGCAAGCGGAGCAAACAGAGTTTATTTAAGAAAAGACAGAAAGAAAAGATTTCTCCAGGAGAAGGGAGTCTCAGAGCCAAGAGCAAGAAGCATGGGTCCAACTCATCTTTCTTCCTCCCCCATGCCTAGGAGCCTGAGTGCAAAATTGTGGCCTGAGCTAGTCTTTGATCCTGGGCGACAGGCATCTTTATTAGCACAGGGAAGTTGATGTCTGGATCACCATTGTCAGGGAGGGGATGTGAAGCTGATGTGCACCTCTGTTTACTTAGGGCAGTGGGTGCTCTTTGCCCTCTCAGGAAAGATGACCATCAGCTAATTCTCTCCTTATCGGCCCACATTATTCTGTCTGTACTGACTGCCTAACTTTTCCCCCTGAGGCAGAGAAAAGTTAGGCAGTCAGTGTAGGCCGAACAATGTGGATCCATAAGGAGAAAATCAACTGATGGTCATCTTTCCTGAGAGGGCAAAGACATCCCCCAATGCTAACAAGGGTCTGACAAGATAGGTCCAGATGTGGACACTCCCCGCTGCTAAGTAAGGAACCACATTCTTTCTATTGGGCCTAAGGCATGGATCAAAGACTGGACCAGAATTCCCTGCCTGGGTCCTAGATACAGGTGCAAGGAAACAGTGACCAATCGAGGAGAGGACGTCACATAAAAAGGGCAAACCTTACTGCCTCATTGGCTCTGTCCCCTTCCCCGACTCTGGGGGAAGTCTGCTCTTTTCCCTATGCTTTACTTTCTATAAAATAAAATCCAGCTACTGTCTGTCTGTTTCATTCTTCGACTCCAGGAGGACTCGAATCCCACAAACCCAACATCACCATCACCAGCATCACCCCGTCTCACTAGCAATCAGATCTTTGTGCACATCAGTGACCTACTACTGTTTTTGAGAGTTGAAAGTGAGAAAAGATGAAGGACATGAAGCACTAGGTAAAAAAAAGAAAAAGAAAAATCTCTGGGTAATGAAGCAAGTTTTAGCCAGAACTCTTGGTTGCAAGCAACAGACACTCAAGTCAAGCTGATTCAAGCAAAAGTTCTGGCATGGGGTTGATCTTAGGCACAACACTAGGCAGAGACTCAATAATCTTTCTGTATCTCTCCAAATTCATTTCTCAGCTCTGCTTTTGTTAGGAACTCAGGCTTGTTTCTATTGCAAAAATATGAGCTTCTTCCATGTGACTTTAATGTGTAGGAGAGGAGATTGTGAGTATGATCATTGATGGGTTCAAATTCATACTATCCACAGTCAATGGCAGGCTCTTCTCCCAGGAGTTGGGTGATCTTGTAGAGTGGCATTCCCAATCCATGAACTCATTACTACAGCATTGGTATATACCCTCTGCCCGAGTGGGTCCTATTATCAGCCCCAACAGACCTTCATGGGATGAAGGAGGGTCAGTACCCAAACAAAAGAGGAGAGATGTTACCAGAGGAAGGTAGGCAAGGGCTGTTGGCAGTTCAAAGAAAAGATACACAGAAGTCACATCCCACAGGCTGTCCCGCAGTGTGCTCCTGCACAGGGGTTCAACGCCAGGATGAACAGGACATCATCTGCCTAGAAACAGAAACAAGACCTGATTTTGTGTCTCATGGCATTCAGTATAGGTGTGACATCCAGGAGATTATAGGGATGTGCTTGTGCTGTGGTCACCGTAAATACAGGGAGGAATCCGTCCCTTCTTTGAAAGATGGCATGATGCTGGTGTTGAGGAAAAGTCATTTTCATTCCAAAACCTTTCCATGGCTCCCAGTTTCCTTCCAACTCCACCATGTGCATGATGATGGGGTTGCGAAAGTGCCCACACTGTAGTATCAAGCATCTCAGCTGGACACCTGTGACCTGAGGGAAAGCTACCTTGGGGCCCTGGTCCCTAAAGTCACCCTATCTCCTCTACTTCCCAGACGCAAGTCCTTCAGCACGTTACTTGTTCTGTGCCTCATTGATAAATGGGGATTATGATGAGATTTACTTCACAAGGTTGTTCCATAGGTAAAATGAGACAGGGCATGCGCAAAAGCTTAGAGCAGTTTGGTACACAGTAGGTGTGGAATAAATGTGATTATTGGCTATTATTGTTGCTAATATCTCTCAGTTTTCAGGATGCATCAGAGTACTTGGCCTGGAGTCAGTATGTGTTGAATGAATCTGTAGACTGAATTCTGCAGGGCCTCCTTTTTCGAATCTATAAAATAAGAACAGCGCTCATCTAACAGGTCGCTGTAATGATCAAAACTCAACACGTGCTTGCACCGTGTCTGCCTGCACAGCCGACTTGCAATCCTTTTCATTCTCAGCCTCCCCCTGACCCTGGCATTCAAGATCCCCCATGATTTTACAGGTCAAGCCTCTTTGAGTTAAAAGTGCCGAAACCCAACTCGAGCTGGCTTGCACTCATAAATTAAAATAATTGGCTCATGAAACAGAAAAGTTCAAGATATAGTTGTGTCCAAAAAGCTTTGGACACAACTATATTATGGAATACTACTCGGCCATTAGAGAGGACGATATTATGGCTTTTGAAATAAATGGATGGAGATGGATAGAATTATGCTTAGTGAAGTCTCCCAAGCTCAGAGACTCAAGGGCCGAATGGTTTCTCTCATCTGTTGATGCTAGCATATATGGGGAAGCAGCAGGGCTGATGGCTAACCTAACAAAACTTCAAATTGAATGACTTTCAGAGTAATAGGGGGATGGCTCTCTAGGATACTTGGAGGTGTAGGGAGGGGGATGGGGAGGGGGGAGGGTATGTGAAGAACTCATAGGAGTCTGGAGATTGGGAAGATGGGGGAACCTTCCCAGAAACCGATGTCATTCCTTCACAAGCTACCCATTTAACGCATGAGTTCTTCTGGGGGAAACTGCAACAGGTAAAACCCAAGGTGGTCATCCATGTTTCGGCTTTTCCCCTGGATAACAAAGTTTATATCCATTGATTGCTAATAAAAAAAAAAAGATATAGTTGTGTCCAGGGACTCAAATCCAGGGATTCAAATAACCAGTCAGGATGTGGTCTCCTTGTAATTTATTTTTAAAACTTTATCATGGACAGATTCTACATAGTGACCTCCAGTGGCTCCAGCTCTCCACCAGATCTCCTGACTTCTCTGTGCCCTGGTGCTCTCACCTGTAAAATAATAATAGCAACTACCTTGAGGAGGTATTTTGAGCAATACAGTGCTTAGTATGTACTGTCACAGGACAAAATTACAGCAATTTAGTTTAAAGACCTGAAGTAACTTTTTTGTAATTCATTCCATAAAATAAAATGAGCCCAGTAGAGGAATCTGGTTTTATCGACAGAAAAAGGATGAAAGAAATGGTAACAAAAGAAGAAGAGGCAGATTGGTCATTTTGAAGTTACTTTCCTTGTAAGGCAGGGACAGAGACAGAACAATAGAACAACAGCTGGTTAACAGCCCGTTATGTCCCACCACCGTTTTTACCAGGATAGGCAAAGGGAACTTCATCATAATGACAATTGACACTGGCCTTTTTGGGAAATTTGACTTATCTAACTCTGATTTTACACTTGATTTATCTGAGCAGAATCAAAGCAAGGTCTGTATATTGCATTTAGTTGGTATCTCTCTCAAGTCTCACAAAAGCTCCATGTTCCTCCAATTATTATCACAAGGTCCATCTGGTTTCATCTGTACCTGCTCCTTATCCTTCAACCTCCCCAAATATTTTTGAATACTTTGAAACAAATCCCAGACACCAACAGCATAAATTTTATCTCTTTAACGAATAAATGCTAAATTGAATTTTTTTCCTTAAAAAAGAGCTGTTGATGGAAGGAACTCAGTGTTCATTGTCAATGGATAAACACAATGTGGTACATACAGTGAAATATTATTCAGTCCTAAAGCAGGGGAGTTTTTTTGTTTGTTTTTCTTTTTTCAGGGCTGAGGACCTATAAGATGTATGTCTTTTCTGTCAAACTTGAAAGAGTGTGATGTATAATCTACTACATCCATTTTAGATCCCCCTCCCCCTTTGAAGATAGTAACCTGTGTCCTCCCACCTCTTTCCAAGGACCCCTTCCTACCCAGCCATCTTCTTCCTGCAACATGGAATCCCTACTACCCAACCCACCCACGTGTGCAGCAACCCCCACCCCCACTCTCTCCCAGTCCCTGCCTACTTGCTCTTGCACCTGCCTCCACCTAATCACAGCCAATCGCACAGACTGTGCACCTGAGCTCCTCCAATTAGGGCAAAGGGCAGTATTGTGTCAGGTCAGCATTAAAAACCCCTCACTCCCTTGCAAGGTGCACATTTTTCTTTCGCCCTTCTGCCGAGGTAAAATTCCTGCCTTGCTCACCCACATCCGACCACGTGTTTGATTTCATTTATAACAGACCGTACTCAGGGCCTTGCGCATGCTAGGCAAGTGCTCTGCCACTGAGCTAAATCTCCAACCTCTAAAGCAGGGAAGTTTTGAAACAGGCTACATGGATGAGCTTTGAAGACTTCATGCTACATGAAATAAGTCAGTCACCAAAAGAGATATGGTATGAGTCCCTCTATATGAGAAATCTAAAGTAGGTGAATTCACAGGAACAGAAAGTCCAATGGCACTAACCAGAGGTTTCCAAAGAGAGTGGGGAATGGGGAGTTCGTTATTATCTAATGGGAACAGAGTTTCAATCTGGGGAGATGAAAAATTTCTGGAGATGGATGGTGGTAATGGGCTCAACAGTGTGAATGAACTTAATGCCACAGAACTGTGCATTGAAAAATGTGAAATAATACATTTTATGTAAGGTATATATTACCACAAAAACAAAGCTGTTAACTAAATTTATATGGTATATGACTGCTGCTCCCCTGCCCATCAACTGGAACAATTCCAAGGTGGATCTATGACGGTGAAAGAAAATGAAATCCTGGCCTTGGACCTCAAATGCACAACTGTTCACTAGGCACCAGCTCTGAGCTGGGCTGGCCACAGGTGTGTGTAAGGAGAAAAGGAATGCGAAGAAGTCGCACGCAGACCCTGGCCTCCCAAGTCTTCTGATTCTCATTGACCTGGAGAAATGGGCCTGGTGCCTCCGGATCCAAGGTAAAAGGGAGCGTGCACTGCGTCCAGGTCCCACTCCTTCCACAGCGAGAAGCTGTGGAGAGCGGAAGGCAGAGAGGAGGGCAGGCCCTGCCTAGGCGCTCGCTGAGCCCCAGCTCTCGGGCTAGGTGGCAGCCCGTCAGAAGCCTTTGTGTCCCTGCCGTCCCAGGCTCTGGCTTCCCAGCCACCTCCACTTTCCCACCTCTGGGCAAGTGGAGGCACAGGCTGCCCCGGAAGGCGCCTCCGAGCCCTGCCCTCTGGACATCACCCACTGCGAGGACGGGAAGGAGGCAGGGTAGCGCGGAGGGAGAAGGCCCGCAAGCGCGCAGGCCCACAGCCTTGGCCAGTCCACGCGTGCTAGCTTGCTGGGGCTGCCATTATCAAGGACCCTGGAACGCTTAACTTGTCACAGCTCTGGAGGCTGAAGTCTGAGATCCTGGTGTGAGCAGATTTGGTTTCTTCTGAGGCTTCCCTCCTTGGCTCAAAGATGCCATCTTCTCCTTGGGTCTTCACATGTCTTTCCTCTGCGTGTGTCTGGCTCCTAATCGCCTCTTCCTACAGAACAGCAGCCAAACTGGATTAGGGCTCTCCAAAATGACTTCCATTTACCTTAATGACCTCTTTAAAGGCCTTATCTCTGAATATGGTCACATTTTGAGGTAGTAGGGGTTAAAATGTCAACGTATGAATTATGGAGTGAGAGACAAAGGAAGAGAGCACAATTCTGCCATAACACCATGGGACACTCTGGGGTAAGAGTGACCCTCCACAGTTGTCCCAATCAGCCAAAGCGATCGCTCATTGGCTAGCAGCCTCTGGGAAAGCTGTGACCTTGGACAAGGTCACCTCTAAAGATGAGTTAGTCCCCAAGGCATCTAATGGCAGAAGGCAGACTGGGGTCAGTGTCCCAGCAACAGGGTGATGGATCTGTGTTTAAAGGGACCCTGAACATGGACTTCACTATCAGTGGAGTCTGCTTCTTGCAGCTAAACAAGTTGGAAGATGAGGTTGTCCTGAGGGTTGTGACAATGACTCCCTAAGGGTGGGAATTGTGTATTGGTTACTTTATTCCCCAACCAATGGTAGACTTTGTTGGCTGCTTGCCCACTTAGAAGACAGGAAAGCTCAAATCTCCTCTCAGAGCCTTTCTTTCTGAGAAGCAGATGTCTGCTGGGTGGGGTCTAAGACAACTTGTACTTTGGTGACAACAGGACAAATGTGACTGGTGCTGCCACCACCCATGCAAACATAACTTAGTGAGCTGAGGTAGCTAGCTTGCAAGCTGAGAGAACAACAACAGAACTGCAGAGAGGTGAGCAAATATATGAGGCTGGTGGCTGGTCACCTCCAGACTTCTCATTAAGGGGGAAGGATAAGGTGCGGGGGAGGGATAAGGGGAGGTAATTGAATGGGCTCTTGGTGGTAAATCTAATTTTCAGAATTTATGTATGTATTATATTATTTCATTAGAAGCTTGTTTGATTGTTCAACAAATTTCTGGGGGAAAAAAGGGGTGAAGGATAAAGTCTTTTTTATTAAAAAAAACACTATGGTGGGTTGAATTGTGTCCTCCCCAGAAACTGTGAATGTGAACTTAGTTGGTGAAAGGGGTCTTTGCGGCTATAATTAAGCAGAAGATCTTGATATTATTTCATCCTGAATTGGGGTGGACTCCAAATCTAAAGGCAGGTGTCCATTTGAGAGAAGATAAAGAGAAGACAAGATGCAGAGGAAAAGTGATGTGAAAATATAGGCAGAAATTGGAGTGATCCATCTACAAGCCCAAGAATGCTGAGATTGTTGACAGTCTCCAATAGCTAGAAGGCAGACATGAAAGAGAATCACCCCCAGAGGCCCAGAAGGAAGCTACACTGCTGATTTCAGACTTCCAACCTCTGGAAGAGTGACAGAATAAATTTTTGTTGTTTTAAGCCACAAAGTTGATGATCCTTATCATGGCAACTGCAGAAAAATAATACACACTATATATTACATTATTTTTTGTTTGCAATGCAAATCTCAATTGTTATAACTTAGCAATAACCAACTTAGCAATAATATAAACATTAAATGAATGAACATACTTGTATGTAAGTGCCTGATGTAATACACTTAAATGTGTTTTGTTTAACTTTATTTAGGTCCCCAGTGAGAATAGAAGATTTTATCAAGGGTTTCCCTGGACTCAGTGTGATGAGGTCCTCACCTAGGTGTAGGGGAGGATATTTAGGTGGGGGGACATCATGGGCAAAGATGTGGTGTTATTATGGTTTGGATTTTTAACATACCCCCAAAAGTCCATGTGTTAGGCAAGGCAGGTGTGCTCTGAAATGAAGTGATTAATTTGTCTTATCAGTGGATTAATCCATTTGGTGGATTAATAATTCAAAAGGACTACTGGGTGGTAACTGCAAGCAGGTAGGGGTGCCTGGAGGAAGCAAGTGACCAGGGGTGACTCTGAGCATTATATTTCTGTCCCTGGCTTTTCTCTCTTTATCTCTTTCTAGAATGCCATTAGCTGAGCAACTTTCCTCTACCACACCCTCCCACCGTGATGTTCTCCTTCGCCTGGGGCTTAGAGCAATGGAGTTGGCTGGCTAAGGACCGAAACCTCCAAAAGCATGAGCCTGAAATCAACTTTTCCTCCTCTGTGTTGCTGTTCTCAGGTATTTTGGTCGTAATGACACAAAACTGCCTAATATACATGGTGGGGGGCATGTGAGGCATGTGAGGGTGGGGGTCTGGGGGGCTGGCTGGAGACAGACCAGCCTGGGAATGGAACATGTGTGGGAAGCAGAGGGAGGTTCAACTGGAAAGATAGGCTGGCGGATTCTGGAGACATGATGCCACTCCAAATGTGGCATTTGGCCTTTTCCTTGTAGGTAATGGGCTGTCATTGCAGGTTTTTAACCCAGGTGCAATAAAATAGAAATGGTGCTTTAGGAAAATGGATCTGTTCTCATTAGCACTGACTCTAGACGTGCTGAGACAACAAGACAGAGATAAATGCTCCACATCCATCCTTGGAAGTGCATAGCAATTGTCCAAATGAACCACACTCGACAGCGGCTGAGCTTCCAATTACAAAATGCAATCACTTACAGTGACACAATGGGGCATTTGGATAATCAGTCAATGAAATCATTAAAGCTGCCAACTATGCGTTCTCCCACCAGGACCTTGGCCCTTCGTGGCTGCCTCTGCGCTGGCCAGCTCTGCCCTCACACAAGGATTCCTGGCATCTCCCTGGATGATTCTAGACCTAGAGTCAGTCCTCACACACTCAGCTCAGACCCCCATCTCAGGTCATGCTGTGGCCACTTGACTGTCTGCCACAGATCCTGGCCCTGTCACCCAAGTTTTTTGCCCATGGAAGCAACACACAGTCCTGGCCAAAGCCAGGGCCAGGCTCCCCACTGCCACCTAAAGATAGGAGTACACTTAGCAGAAGGACGAAGCACAGAGGTGCCGGGGAACAAGCCTGGCTCAGCCACCGGAAAGCTTTTTAACTCCTCTGAACTTTGACTTTCTAAGCTGGTAACAATACCTACCTCAGGGCAGCCGTGGAGACCAGGGCAGGTGTTCAGCTAGTAACATTATGATGGGACTCAGACTCTACTCCTAGGAAACTTGTACTCTTTTAGAAGAGCAAAGCCTAGTTATTTTCATTTACCAAAAGGTGAAGTCCAGTTAAGTGAAGCGACGTGCCACACAGGATGTCAGGACACTCTAGCACCCGTTACGTGCACTGTCTAATTTTCTTTCTGAAGTGTTTTGGTGCCTGAATTCAACACACGTCTACCACTCAGCCATCCCAAATGAAAGTTGACAGGGGTCCAGTGAATTTCCTCACGCTTCCTTGGATGAATAAAATGCACACACTACAGGGCTCTGTGGAGCTGCCAGAAATCACAAACTAGATGCACATACTCGGCAGCCTGGATAGATCTGAAAAAGCAGAATCACTGGGACGGAGGATGGCTCGGCAGTTACAGCACTTGCTTGGCATGCATGAGGACACGGTTTGAACCCCAGCAGCACATACACAACAAAGTGTCAGCAACGAAAGTCACATGGAAAACTAAATAAAATTGATTCTTTCTCTCTCTCACTGTCCCTCTCAAAATAAAAACAAAAACAAAAACAAACCAGATACACTAATGCTCCTCAGTACCAGGCACCATTCTGAAAGCTTAATGTAGCTTGCCTTGATTAGCCCTTACAACATCCCAGGAGATACACAACATCATGAGTGTGCAGGGAAAGAGCCTGGAGAGCTTCAGCAACCTGCCCTTTTTATACAGCTAGTCAGTGGAGGAGCGAGATTCGAACCACGCAGACTACATGTTCCATCTCAATACTATGTTAAGTGCACACACGTGAGCACACATGCACACACACTCAAGTACATGTGTAGCAGCAAGATCTTCAGCATGCCACTGTTCTGCCTGTGAACCCCCAGTTTGCCCTTAATCCTGCCCTGCCTCTGCCCTTCTCTGCCTCTCAGGGAACCGTCATGCCCAGGTTCTCTTGCCTCTGGCTTCTGGGATGGCTCAGCAGTGGGAGTCTGGTAAAGACGGGAAGGTGGGAAGAAGGAGCACCAGGCGTTTCTGTTTCCCATCCTGTCTCCTACATTCCCTATGCATTTCCCATGGCGTTGCTCCTGCTGTCACTTGAGATCCTTCTGGCATTTCCCACTTTCTAGTCCCACCATAAAGACTAGCTGCCAGGCTCTGGTAACGTCACTATTGCCATTGTCCCTCCAGAACCCTGAAGATGGTTTCCTGTGGTTGATTTTCTCTAGACAGCTTCATCTTCACATGTTTATCTTCTCAGTTCCCACCCTTGTATAACCATCTCTGCAGACTGAATAGTCTTCGTTTGAAAGTCCTGGAGTGGCTTCTGATTTTGCTAGATCTTAATAATCATATATGTGAATTAAAAATATATGCATGCTGGTGGCGGAAGGACTGGCCTAGGTGGAGGGCAAGTTCTGGGCCAACCCACGCACAACCTGAGCCCTTTGTCTATCCTTGGGTATTGGATTTCTAATTTATGTGGATGTTGTACATTCTTACACACACACACACACACACACACACTTTAAACATTATTTTTCCTTTATGGATAATGTGAATTCACGGATATCTATGAGTCACATTAAAACAGTTGCCTATGGGGTGGAGAACAGAGATTTAAAAAGAGTAAACAGTGGGTCAGAGAGTCCTGGGAATGGCCAGGGATGGTAGCACGAGATAGCTGCAGTCATGGAGACACTACCCAAGTTTGGGGGATGATACTGAATTTCAGATACAGCAAACACACCACATCTGCGATGCACCCCAAATGGGGAGGTTGGCAGGGCGGGTCCGGGTTTCCTGCCCCCTCCCTGCCCACCCTGAACTCCATTCCCGGACCCCAAGGCTGCGCAGAGTCCCACTTAAGGAGGGTTACGTCCAAGAAAGGAGAAAAAAAACCCTTAGGGGACAACAGCAGTTTCTGCCGAAGCTGGGGAGTCGCAGGGTTGGGGCAGGAGGAGGGTGGACTGCGATGCTGAGATCCAGGCTGGATAAAAGAGCCTCGGAGAGCAGCCCTGGGAAACAACCCAGACTCCGGGGTTTCTAAACCTTCTGACCAGAGGGCGCGCTGCGGGGCAGAGGAAGACGCACCACCGATCACTTCTCGGGTTCCCTAAGCAAGCGACAGCCCTGCCCTGAGGCTGGCGAAGGCGGCTGCAGCCGGGCGGGCTGCTCGCGCCATCTAGTGTCCGAATGGAGAACTGACTCCGAGCGCCTCATCTGAGCTGGGATTTCCGGGCACCGTTCAGAGCTCTCCAACCTCCATCTGCGTTTTCAACAACTTCACAGCTTGCCAGTTGCAAATATTGGGCAATCACTTTGCCTCGCAGCCTTCAAGGAGTAAATCTCCTGAGCCCATTGCCACTGGAACCCTCAGAGGTTGCCAGGCAATTACCTAACCCTCAAGGGGCTCCTATAAAGTGAACCCTCCAAACATTTAAAACCCATCATCCACATTCTGGAAATGGTAGGAATCTTCGGGTCCAAATTTCATCCTCACGACCTTTCAGGGCTGAGTCTTTCCTAAAAAATCGCAGGAGGTTTGAAAAATCTGCTTCCCAGAGTCCCCACTGACACTCTCTATAAACAGCAATTTCAAAACCAGTTGTTGGTTCACATTTAAAATTTAGAACCAGGTCTTCTTTTCTCCTCCTAAGGGAGAAGACGCACTGTTTCTGGGTTCATTAAGCCCTCTTTTTCCCTCTTCAGGATCCTGGGCATAAATGTCTTAGCCGTTCCACCCTGTGTTTATTAAGACACCCCACCATTGGCCCAGTACTGAAAAACCAACCTCTAGCTGCAACTCTAGAAAAGAAAGGTTCTTTTATTTATAATCAGTTAAGGTTATCCTGGAACAGGAAGAGTAATAATATGCAGAATAAACTTGAGCACTGAGTTAGGGTGCAACATTGGGGAATCTGCCCTTGATTTTTCATTCTAAATTAGACAAGAAACAAAAATGCAAGAAAAGCGCCTGGTACGGATGTGAACGAATCCATAAATATCAAAACAACGCTCTTTTCTCAGTAAGAGAAATAGGAGATTCTTCGTCTTTCCTATCAAAGAGTTGACTGTGTTTTGATCACCCCAAAAGTTTTCAGAAACATCTTTCCCTAATGATGGGACCGGTGGTTTCAGTTTGTCCCAAGGCCACGGTCACTCCTCAGCTGGGTGCTGGGAGTTGACAGAGGCTGAGAGAAGAAGCCGGAGAGACGTCCTCTCCCCATTCCCAGGCTTCCGGAACCTGTCATCAGTGGCTAGAAGGACTTGCCTTTTTGACTCTTAGCCTAGCTGGGTGTTGACAGGCTGCTTTTCCACTCCCATCACCTTCTCCATTCAGGCAATTTCCCGGCCTCTTTTCTGTTGCTGAGGCATGTTTGTGGCAGCAGGGTTGTTAGAAGCAGCCGCAGGCTGAGGAGTTAAACTGTCAGGCAGCCTCCCTCCGACTGCAGCCCGTGCCTGTTTGGAGGTTCTGCCAGTGACCTGGGGAAGTTCAGGGAAACCCAAATGGGGAACAGTGTGACCTGAGAAACCGTTCAGCACAACCGAATAACTGAGAGCTCTCTGCATTCTTGCTTTCCTTGAGCTGGAATATCATAAAATAGACCTCATTCATTCAACAAGCCTTTATTGAGAATGGTGCTAAAGCTCTATTGAATGTAATTAGATGATTGAAAAGAATGCTTCTAAAGGGGACCAGCATTCCAGGCAGAGGGATCGGAGACTCCATGTCTAAGTTATAAGGTTGACCTTTTTGAGGAAGAGCAAGAAGGAAGGCACAGCTGGAGGCAGGAGCAAGGGAGAGCGGGATGAGGCTGGAAGATGGCAGCCTGAACTTGGAGGCCACATCATGTGCACATTCCAGGCCTCAGAGGGGACTCTGGGTTTAGCCTAAGTATGATGGGAAGCTATTATAGTTTGAAGCCCCACAGGGTCTTAAAATGCTATGGTTTCTAGAATGAAACCCCCTCATTAGCATGAAAGCCAGCCAGTCACCTCCTCCCTCCTTCCACTTCCATCTCCACACACACCAGCAGGATCCCTTTATCTGCCCAGCAAACTCTTAGCCACCCTGCAAGACCCAGCATAGCTGTCGATTCCATTAGCAAGCTCCCCTGACTTTCCTAGACTCTGAATTTCTCTTTTCTTTGCCCCAGAGCACCTTGAACACACTCCATCTAGAGGGTCCACATCTTCTCTTTAGAAGTTACCCCTTTGGGCTGGAGCGGTGGCTCGGTGGTTACGGCGCTTGCCTGGCATGCATGAGTACATGGGTTCAAACCCCAGCACCCACGTATATAACTAAGTGTCAGAGCAACCAAAGCCATGTGAAAAACTCAATAAAAATTGATTCTCTCTCTCTCTCTCTCTCACTGTCCTTCTCTCTTTAAAAAATAAAATAAAAAAATTTAAAAAAAAAAGGTTTTCCCCGTCCCCACCAAGACTAGAGACCTCAAGGAGGGAGGAACCCAGCACTGAGCGAGGGTAGGCAGGGCAGGAGTGTTAGGCTCTGCTTGGTGAATGAAGAAAGCAACAGGGGAGAAGCTGGGGAGTGCTGCCCCATTAGTGTCTTGGCACCACCCACGAGGCACAGACCCTTACCATGCAGTGACCTCGGGCAAAGGGCTGTGTTTAGATTTCCCTATATATGAAATAGGGAAGGTCACAGTGCCACCCTCTACCTGTGGAATCGAGAGGACTGAAGTAGGTGAATCAAGTCACTTAGAGCGGCCCAGCTCAGTGAGCCCTGGTAAGTGCGGGCCTTACTGGAATGGTGGGCGTGGCTGTTGCAGAGGGCAGGGGCCACAGGAAGCAGAGAGAGGGTGAATCCATGTGGGGAGTGGGAATCTCAGAGGAAGGCGAACCCCACTGCCTTTCCCCTGCTTTGCCTGGGGCTGCTGAGAGCTTCAAGTTCGTTCTTAAAAGCCTTGTCTCAGAGGCACCGGAGGGAACCATTTCTCATTACCTTTGCTGTAATGCCACGGGAAAGGGGAAAGTCAAACTCTCTTGATTCCCAAACTCTTCATTGCCTTCTTGGGACCGCTTACTATTCCCTTTGGCATGGAAGGAGCCATTTCAGAGAGCTGGGTAGGGTTGGACTGGCAGCCAGAACACCTGGCATCTGCCATGCCTTGGTTGAGGGGTGTCACCCCTGAGTCTTGATCTCCTTAGCCATACAAAGAGACCAATGGCTGGCGGCTCCCTCTGCGGGCTGTGGTGGATGCAGGCAGCGGCTGCATACCCAGGCTGTGGAAGTCAAGCTGTTCCCAGCCGGCTCCTGGCTCTGCCTCTGTGGGTTTGGAAGAGTTGCCAAACTCTCTGTGCCTTAGCTTCCTTAACTGGAAATTGACCAGTGACACCTCCCATCCTGTCCCATGCTCACGTGCATCTTCCTCAGATTCACAGATTGAAGTTCCAACCCCCTGTTCCTTGGAAAGATAGGGCCTTTAAAGAGGTGACCAAGATAAAATGAGGGCGTTAGGACGGACAAATCCAACACGACTGTGTCCTTCGACGAGGAGGAAATCAGGCCACGGACACACAGGAAGGGCCATGTGAAGACCTGAGGAAAGGAGGCCATGTACTGGCCAGGAAGAGAGACCGCAGAAGAAAGCAGCCTGCCCACACCTTGGTCTTGGACTTCTAGAACTTGAGGAAGTAAATTTCCATTGTTCAGCAGCTGTCTGTCCTTTGTTCTGGCAGACCAAGCACACTGGGTGGCTGAGGGTTCAATGAACCATGCTTTGGGGCCAGGCGTGCAGAGAGGAAAGGCAGATTCAGGCCAGCCCCCAGCAACCCAGGAGAGGGCCTGGCAGGGGGCCTCTTACCTTGACTCAAATGCAACGAATGACACTTTTAATACTGTTTTTGTTGTTGTTGTTGTTTTCCTTTATGATAAAATTTCTCTTGGCCCACGACTATGCCCAGCAACACTCACTTTCAGTTCCTGGCATTAAGGGTGGGACCCACTTCCTGCACCCAGGTAAGGGGTTGAGCTCCACTTCCTTCCTGTGCTGGGCAGGCTCAGCGTTGGCCCAGCATGGAGCCAGGCCCTCTGCGACAGCCCTCACCTCTCCTCAGCCTCCATATTTAGTGTGTGCCTCCCCCTGCACCACATTCTCTGTAACACACAGTGGGGTGAAGAAGCAGGGGTCCCCATGCCCACACGGAGCTGCCAGTCTAATTGGCACAAAGAGGACAGGACTGCAGAATAAAGAAATCCTTACCAAAGGCACCAGAAGCCAAAAACAAGCACGGGGCTGCGCTCTACAGAGAATTAGCATCAGAGAAGGTGCCCAGAGGCAGCTGAGGGAGGCCCAGGTGCGTAAAAGGTCTGAGGAGAAGGAAGCCTGGTGTGCTGGGGGAAAAAAGAGCCTGGCAATTAACGCAGACTCAGGACCTCCTCCTTCTTCCTCCTTTTCTAGCTTGTTGATCCGGGCATGGACCCTGGAGCAGTGGCTTGAATTTGTGTCCTATTGTGCCTCAGTTTCCTTATCTGTAAAATGGGGCAGTGGTAATAGTAGTATTCCTCAAGGAGTAATTGTGAAGATAAAAACAGTTTATATTTATAAAGAACTTACTTAGTGGGGTGCCTAGCTCACGGTAAGGCCTTGGTTACCTAGTGCTATTGATGCAAGGTTTTTGAGATGAAGCTGGATTCTCTGCTCGCACTGGCGAATGGAATTTGTGCTGGCTGCAGATCTCTGAAGCCAAAATAGCTCTGTTTCTAGTGTTTGCAGCTATTCCCAGTTAAAACTGGGAATTTAGGCTGGCTGCAGGTTTCTGCAGCTGAAATAGTGTTAGCAGCTCCCCAGCTAAGAGCTGGGATTTCCCCACTTCTGTTGAGCAGTGCATTGCAGCTCTTAGTGTGGAAATTCACCCTGGGCATTCAGCACCAATCTTCATTCAATCTTCATCCAATCTTTTGCGTTCTTGTCTCACGAATTTGAAGAATAAAATCCATGGACAACCACGGAAGGGAAGAGTAAATGGAGTAGGATTTACTTAAGGAAGGAGAGGAGAGACTCCACAAGGTGGAGGGGTACCTGGAAGCAGGATACCATCTGATGTACGTTAGGCCAGGAATTGTATTGTTTTGGGTATGAGCCTTGACTAAGATTCATGAAAAGCACCAACATTGTTGGCTAAACTCTATGCAAAACAGGGATTGAAACTAAGCACCAAAATCATTGGTTAAAATCTACGCAAAACAGGTAGCAACTCTTTCCTAGTTCCCGTCTGTGTCCACCCCCACTTCTTAGTTTTCCTGCCTCTGGGACAGGAGTTGCTCCCACAGGTGGGCCTCATGGTCATTTGCATTTGAAGGCCCTGAGCATATCTATTAATGGGTCTCTACTGGCCAGCTTCTAGGTGTGGTTGAATGCGGCCTATCTCTCCTAAACTGTCTGTCACTCTTTAATAATATTAACAAGCAACACTTATTGAGCCCTTAGTAGTGCAAGGCATCTGGAAGTTTTATTTGGGATATCTCATTTAGTCTTCATAACGATCTCTGGGAATAGAAACGGTCATAATTTCCATTTTAAGGTGAGGAACTGAGGCACAGGAGCACAGCGTTCAGGATCACGTAGCCAGGCGTGTAGCCAGGCGTGTAGCCTTCCTGGGATCTGATCTAAGACAGCAGGAGCCAGGGCCGAGGCAGTCCGGCAGAAAATGTCCCCTCTGCTGATATCTTCATTCAAGTCACAGCCTTCCCAAGCCCTTTCCATCTGCAAAGGAATCCAATTCTGCTCCCCTGGCAGCCTGGGACAAAGCTGGATTTTCCATTTCTAGCGAGTTCAGAGGCTCCATGCTCTGCTTGGGAAGTCTCTGTTGGAGCCCAACATGCTTTTCCTTGTGCTGCCAATGGGCAAAGCCCCGGGGGCAGAACAGCAGCTACACCCTCCAGGAGCATTAGGAAGAGAGCAGGTGTGAGGTCTCCTCAAGGCAGCTTTGCTGTGTGACATTTCTTTTCACTCACAAGAGGACAGACGGTGGGGTCTAAGTGGGGCTCCGATGGCTTCTCTCTTTGCAGGTAGCTCTTAATGCCATCAAGGAGGTGGGCAGGGCAGATCTGACCAAGTCCTGGCCATCAGGACCTGTTTAACACCTGTGTTTCTGATCACTAAAGGACTCCTGGGCCTTTCCGACTGGGTTTTCAAACAAAGGCCATCCCCGGGCTGTGTGAGTGCCCACATTGCCTCCCAGGCTTCCTCTCCATTCCTCTGCGCTACACCAGTTGCAGTCACTTTTCAAGCAAACAGTGGCTTACACAAAATAGATGCTCATTTCTTTCCTCACATTAAAGCCCAAGGATGTTAAAGTCCAAGGGTAGCAGGGTGCTTCATCAAGCCATTAGGGACCCAGGCTCCTTCCACTTTACACCTCTACCTTCCCAACGTCCAGGATCATCCTCCCACCACAGGGTTACAGCTACTGTGCCAGACCTCACACTCTTGTTCCTGGCACAGAGAAAAAGATTTGTCCTTAAAGGACAATGTCCTTTAAAGAGTCATGTGATAGTTCTTCTTACTTCCTAATGGCCAAAATTTAATACAATACCCACGCAGAGCAGCAAAGGAGGCTGAGAAACGTAATCTTTATTTTGGATCAGGGCACAGTTTAAAATTATGGGATTGGGGCTGGAGTGGTGGCTCAGCAGTTACGGCGCTTGCCTGGCATGCTCAAGTATGGGAGTTTAAACCCCAGCACCATGTACAGGATGAAGTCTTGGAGCAATGAAAGCCACATGAAAAACTAAATAAAATTAATTCTCTCTCTCTCTCTCACTGTCACTCTCTCCTTAAAAAAAAAGTTTTAAAAATTTTGGGATCTATTTTTATGGAAAAAGGAGAAGATGGATTCATTTTCATGAGCTAAAAACTTCCTCCCCACCAAATTTTCTAACAAAAGAGAAATTAACATTTTCTGTAATGTGTTGGGCATTGTGGACTTTCCCATAAGTTAAGTTGCTTGGTCACTGAAGAATCCTACATGAATCCTAACCTTGCCATTAACAAACCAAGTAACGAACGCTCAGTTTTCTACTAAAAAGGGACATCATGATACCTGTGTCTAGAGCCGTCATGAGGATTAAAGAGAGGTGATAAAGTTTCTGGCACACGGTCTATGTCCCTGCCTTTGCCAAGTTACTTAGTTTCTCTGAGCCTTAGGGTTCTCACTAGCAAAATAACAATCTGCTTTAAAGGTTGTGGCAAGGGCTGAATGAGATGACAGATTTCAAGTGTTGAGTATAACGCTTAACTCTTAAGGGAGCTGCTATTGTTTAGGCCTTGCAAAAATCCTGCAAGATATCAAAATATATTTTTCAAGAAGCTAAAAACATGGCTCTTATAAAATACAGAATGAATACATGTCAACATCTTATTATTCGACTCATTAAATGAGGGAACCAGTAGGATGACAAAGTGTATTTAAATAATATTTGACATATTTATAGGCAAAAGAAAGACAGAAAGAGAATGTTGGAATAAAATCACTAGGTTAAGCACAAAAAGGATTAATTTTTTAAAATTATTCATTAAGGAGTCGAGTGATTGTACAATCATAAATGCATATGAAGTAAAAATATGATATGCATATGTTCTTAAGCCAGAATTACCCCCACTTCACCCTCTCCCAGTCTTTTGATTCTTCTATATTTCACCCACCTCTACAAGCGACATAAATACTTAGATTGTGAATTTTCCAGAATTAAATGATTGCACAATTATTATATGGATTCTCAGGGGGGTAAAGAGTACGCTACATTGTTAATGGTCTCCCTAGATCCCTCCTTAACTTCCCTCCCTCCCCCTTCCCCTACCATCACCCCTCCCCCTCCCCCTCATATCTGTGGTTGCCCTAGATTACGTGTTGCTATGCCCTTGGTGGGTCTAATACATGAGTCTGACTACCTTTCACCCCAAACTGGGTTTATCTCCAGCCTTCACAAATGAGGGAAAACATTTGACCCTTGACTCTGGGTTTGGCTGACTTCACTCAGCATGATTTCATCCATTGCCATCCATTTACCTTCAAAGGCTGCAATATCATTTTTTCTAATAGCTGTGTAGAACTCCATTGTGTGTGTGTGTATCACAGTTTTTGGATGCATTTGTCCAGTGAGGGGCATCTGGGTTGGTTTAGCTATTATGAAGTGAGGTGCTGTGAACATAGATTTTGCTGTGTCACTGTAATGTGCTGATTCTAACTCCTCTGCGGAAACACCCAGGAGAGGGATCACTGGATCATATGGTAGATCCATCCCTAATTTTTTGAGGATTCGCCACACTGCTTTCCAGGGTGGCTGTACCAATCTGCAGTTCCACCAACAGTGAGCTAGTGTTCCTATCTCCCTGCAATCCCTCCAGCATCTGTTATTGTTTATGTTCTTGATCTTGCCCATTCTACTGGAGTGAGGTGAAATTTTAATGTACTTTTTTTTTTAAGAGAGAGGTACAGTGAGAGACAGAAAGAAGGAATCAATTTTATTTAGTTTTTCTTGTGACCTCTGTTGCTCCAACACTTCATTGTGTACATGGTCCTGGGGTTCGAACTCACATCCTCACACATGCCAGGCAAGTGCCATAACCGCTGAGCAACCGCTCCAGCCCTTTAAAGTAGTTTTGATTGGTATTTTTCTGATTACTAGAGATGTAGAACACTTCTCATGTATTCATTGGCTTGCTCAATTTCCTCTGTTGAGAAGTTCCTATTTAGCTCTTTGGCTCATTTATTGATTGGATTATCTGTGTTTTTGGTATTAAGTTT
Source organism: Aplodontia rufa (assembly GCA_004027875.1). NCBI lineage: Eukaryota > Metazoa > Chordata > Mammalia > Rodentia > Aplodontiidae > Aplodontia > Aplodontia rufa. The sequence continues at coordinate 43,353 of PVKS010000327.1, forward strand.
TTTTGAGTTCATTGTAAATTTTGCATATTAGTCCCATTAGAGGAATCATAGGCCACGATTATCTCCCGTTCCGTAGGAAGACTCTTGACAATTTTGACCAATTCCTTGGCTATGCAGAAGCTTTTCAGTTGAATGGCATCCACTGCATTGATTTTTTACTTTAATTCTTTCACTTTACGAGTCTTGTTAAGAAAGTTTTTGCCTACTCCCAAATACTGGAGTGTTGGTCCTAAACTTTTCTTCTAGCAGTTTTATGGTAGCTGGTTTAATTCCTAGTTCCTAGATCCATTTTTATTTGATTTTTGTGGAAGGTGAGAGAGAGGATCTAATTTCTGCTGCCTGCAAAAGCCCTGTCTGATTTGTCCAGCACCATTTATTGAACAGACTGTCTCTCCTCTGTGTTATATTTTGACCCTCTTTTTCAAAGATCAGATGTTTAAAGATTTGTGGGTTTGTCTCAGAGTCTTCTATTCTATTCCATTGGTCTTCATTCCTATTTTGATAGCATTACCACATTGTTTTTGTTACTACAGCTCTATAGTAGTTTTAGATCTGGTATTGTGAATCCACCCGTTTCGTCTTTCTTGCTTAGTAATGTTTTGTTTATTCTGGCATTCTTGTTGTTCCAAATGAATTTGAGAATGCTTTTTCTATATCTGTAAAGAATGAGATTGGGATCTTGGTGGGATTGAATCTATATAGTGCTTTTGGCAGAATAGCCATTTTAATTATATTAACACCGCCTAAACAAGAGCATGGAACATCTTTCCATTTTCTCAGGTTTTCTTTGATTTCTTTCTTCAGTGTTCAATAATTTTTGTTGAAGAGGTCTTTTACTTCCCTTGTTAGATTAATTCCCAAGTATGTTATTCTTTTAGAGGATATTATGAATGGGACCAATTTCCTGATTTCTTCCTCTGCTCTATTATTGTTAGTATACAGGAAAGCTATTGATTTATGGGTGTTGATCTTGTAGTCTGCCACTTTGATAAATCTGTTTATAAGCTCAAGCAGTTTTCTGGTGGAGTTTTTTGGCTCTTCCACATATAGGATCATATCATCAGCAAAAAGGGATAGTTTGACTTCCTTTCTTCCTATTCTTATCGCTTTGATTTCCTTCTCTTGCCTGATTGCTCCTGCTAGGGTCTCAAGAATTATATTTAATAAAAGCGGTGAGACGGACAGCCTTGTCTTGTTCCTGAGTTTAGTGGAAATGCTTTTAGTTTCTCTCTGTTTAGTATTGTACTAGCTGGGGGTCTGGCATACATGGCCTTTACATGGTTCAGATAAGTTCCTTTGATCCCTGTGTTCTCTAGAGTTTTGAGCATAAATGGGAGTTGAATTTTATCAAAGGTCTTTTCTGCATCAATTGAGATGATCACATGGTTTTTGTCCTTAATTCTGTTTAAGTGATGAATCACATTTATTGATTTGTGTATGTTGAACCAGCCTTGCATACCCGGAATGAACCCCACTTGATCATGATGAACTATCTTCTTGATGTGTTTTTGAATCCAGTTTGCTAGAACCTTATTAAGGATTTTTGCATCAATGTTCATCAGGGATACTGGTCTGTAGTTTTCTTTTTTTGATGTGTCCTTGTTGGGTTTTGGTATCAGAATTATGGTTGCCTCATAGAAAGTGTTTGGGAGAGGTCCCTTTTTCACTTTCTTGGAATGACTTAATAAAGAGAGATGTTAGCTCCTCCTCATAGGTGTGGTAAAACTGTGCTGGGAATCCTTCAGGTCCTGCAGTTTAATGTTTTATCTGGTAGTAAAGCCATAGGCTGTCCTTTCTACTAGGAAGAAATCATTGCCATTTCTACATGATGAAAATCTGTGTGTTTTCATGTGACATCCAGTGTCTAGGCCTTATTCAACAGTAAATAGTGGGGTTAGAGTGGTGGCTTTAGCCACCACTTGCCAGCCATGTCTAAGGACCCGGGTTCAAGCCCCAGCACCACATACACAACTATGTGTCAGAGCAACGAAGATCAAATGGAAAACAAAAAAAGTAGATTCTCTCTCTCTTAAAAAAAAAAAAAAAAGCAAATAGTGGGTGCTGGAGCAATGGCTCAGCAGTTGTGGCACTTGTCTGTCATGCACGAGGATCTGGGTTCAAACTCCAGCACCATGTACACAATGAAGTGTTGGAGCAACGAAAGCCACTTGAAAAATTAAATAAAATTGATTCTCTCTCTCTCACTGTCCCTTTATTTCTTAAAAAAAGAAGAAGAAGAAAAAGAGTCAATAGTGGCCAGGAATGGTAGCTCATGCCTATTATCCCAGGGACTTGGAAGGCTGAGGCGGGAGGATCACAGGTTTGAAGCCAGTCTCAGCGATTCAGCAAAGCCCTAAAAAACTTAGTGAGACTCTGTCACAAAATAAAAATAAATAAAAAGGGCTGGAGATGTGGCTCAGTAATTGAGCACCTCTGGGCTCAATCTCCAGTACAAAAAAAAAAAAAAAAGAAAGAAAGAAAAAAAAGAAAAGTAAATAGTGAAGTCAATTCTAGGTACATTCTCCTAGAGAATTAAATAATTCTTGGTGAGCCTGAATTCTTTGGCATGGCATTGAAAGGGCATGCAGTAAACATATATCAAAATTCCACATTGAAAGCCACACAAATATGCACAGTTATTGTCAATGAAAAATAAAAGTAATGTGTGCAGTCATTTTCTCTCTTTGTATCCAAGTTTTGGAAAATATTTTCATTTTTTCTTGTGGTATTGTGGATTGAAAAAATTTCTTAACAGAAGTCATTTTCAGTTATTGAAGAGACATTTGCTGACTGGCTCATGGTGACCCAGAGGAGCATAAGGAACAGTCCCCGCTCTCCACGTTCTCACTAGGGTCAAGGGGGAAGTTAAGAGTGAGAGTGACTTCAATGTAGATGGTTGGCTTCTTATGTGTCTTAGTCTGCTTTGTATTGCTATAACAAACTACTTGAGATTGGGTAACTTAGCAAGTAAAGAGATTTATTTGCCTCACAGTTCTGGTGGCTAGAGGGTCCAAACAGCAAGGCACTAGTGTCCTACAAAGGTCCCCTGGCTTCCTCACAGATGGACACCTGTGGAAGGAGCAATGTGCAAGAAAGTGAGCTGATACAACTGAACAGACTTTATAACAACCCATCTCACGGGATCAAACCCTGCGCCATTGGATCTGACCCATGCCTCCAGGCGGTATCAATCCTTTCCTGGGGGCACAGTCCCCATTCCATGATTACCTTCTTAAATGTTCCACCATATCAATACCATCACGCTGGGAACCAAGCTTCCAACACACGAACCCTTGGGGGACACACTCCATTGAAGCCATAGCCTTATGTGAACAAGGAGTTGGCCGTGCAATGCTAGGAAGATGCCCAAGAAAGCTGAAAGACAGTCAGATGCGAAAAGGGGAAAGGGCCTTAGGGGGCAAGAGGTTGTGGAGAAATGGCCAGGAGGCGGGGGTGGGTGCGCTCGCAGCAGGAGCTGGTGCAGCCGGGCCTGGACACCGGAGCCTCTCGTGGTTTTCTAGATGAGAGGTTGGCTAACTTGCCCGACGTCCTGCACATAGTAGGAGGAAGAGCCAGGAAGGTGCACAGTCCGTTCTCTTTCCACACACCACCGCCCCCTCCTTGCTTTTTAAAATCTGCCCTCCCAGACAAAAGGTCTGTGCTCGCTCATTTGCAGCTTTGTGTAAATTTAAATCACTGCTTCTCTCCTCCTGGGCTTTTTGGATTTAAGGCTTAGTCTTTCTAAAACACAGTGAAAGTGTCCACCTGTGCTAACGGGAACCACTGGCTTGGCAGCACAAGTGACAGATGCACGAGGTAAGGGGCCTCCTCTGGGTCCCTGAATCCTGGCATCCCCAAAGAGACAGGCTGAAGCTGCTTAGCAACCAACAATCAGAAGGATGCGGTTGCAGGTAAGGAAGTGTCCGCCTAGTCGCCCAGATGGCGGCTCCTCTTACAAGCCAGTTAGGTTTTACGAGAAAATGTTGGCCTCCGGGCCTGGGGAAGGAGGTAACAGGATCCTCTGAAATATTCAGACTTATGAAATTGGATGTGGTTTAATTGCCTGAGAAGAAGTTATTTCAAGACTCATCCTGGCCTCTGTGGAGTCGGAGATCTTTGGTGACGCTGGAGGGGGCAGGGCAGAACAAGTGACATTCAATAGCTCTCATCTCTCCGCACTTTAAAATCACTTATTAGTCAAGTCTCTGATGCTCATGGCCCGGAAGGAAACATGTTCCATTTCACCCAGCACCTAAGTAATTCATAATCAGATGTGACTGATGTGCCCCTCCCGCTGAATCCCAGCCTTGTTCAAATCAGGTGGGTCCCCAGCTCTCCCTCCACCTCCTCTCCACGCCATCGCACCCAGCCCCTCTGGGCCAGAAGGCTCCTCTGTCTTCTTCCCCGCTCCTAATGCCCCCCAGCTCGGGGCCAACCTCAGCCTCCTGGAATTCTCAGGTCCCAGGGAAGAGGACAGCATGTTTTTTTATCACTCAATAGGTGTTCATCAACATTTACTCTGGTTTGTGCCAGGCACTGGAAACAGCAATGAACCAAATGACCAAACGTCCAGTTCCCTGCTCTTGTGGAGAAACTTATCCCTCCCTCCAATCACGTAATCACTGCCCCTCTGCATTCTGCGGTTCACTCATCCAGTCAGCAAGTAGTTTTGTTTTAAGAGAGGGAGAGAGTGGAAGAGTCAACTGTTTGCGTCTGGCTTTGTCTTTCCTTTATTTGCGTATGCGGTAGTGGGGATTGTGCCCAGGCCCTTGCGCCTGTCAAGCAAGCACCCTACTGCTGAGCCACCACTCCAGCCCTCAGCAAGGACTCTTTCTTGAGAGCCTGCTATGTGAAGGTCCTGGGAATGCAACAGGAGACAAGGTGGACAGACCCTTGCTCCTGTGGGGTTTACGTGCTGAAGGACTTAAGGCAGACACGAAACCAACAAACAAGTCAGGTAGTCAGAATTTGGGAAAAGGCCCTGTCCTAGTCCATTTACTGCCGCTATAACAGAATGCCACAGGCCGGGTATTTATAAACAACAGAGGTCTATTGGACTCAGTGCTAGAGGCTGGAAAGTGCAAGAGCAGAGCTTTGGCACCCGGCCAGGACCTTCCTGCTACTTCAGAATGGTGGGAGAGCAACCGAGCATCTGCAAGAGGAAACGGGGCTCCTTTTCTCAGGAGCCCAGGAAAACAAACCACTCACAATGACGTCAAGAACCCTAGTCACCTCTGAAAGGCCCCATCTCTTAGAGCCGTCGCAGGGCAAGTAAATTCCACCGTGAATTCCGCGGGGACATTCAACCACAGCAGCCGTGGTGGGGAGTCAGGTGGATGGCACTAGCTCGCGTCGCAGTCTGAGGTGGCATTTAGGCAACAGCCTGATGGGGGCGAGGGCCAGGTGGATGGGCAGTCACCGCGCAGGATTTGGGGCGCCAGCACAGCCAGTGTGAGCCATGGTGTGGTCCTCGCAGCAGCCGCTCTTTGGGCAGGTAGGAAGCTTCTGTGGTCCTGTCTTGTGGATGAAGAAACTGAGTTTGGAACAATCTGATGAAGGAGAGGAGTTTAGAAGCCAGCGTGGAGCCCGAGCTTCCCTCTGCAGAACAGCCACACCGCTTCCCAGGGCCTTGGCCTCAGCGGATTCGAAGCTCCCACTGATGAGGACCCAGCTTTCCTTTTCCCTCTGTGCATAAGATGTGGCAAGTGTCCTGGTGAAACACCTGTGACTTCACAGCTCCAACACCTGGTTGTGAGTCTCAGGTCTGCCCGAGGTAGCCACGTGTGACTTTAGGTAAATAGCTTAACCTCTCTGGCTCTCTGTTTCCTCGTCTGTACGATGGGGATATTCGTAGGTCCTACTCACGGGCTGGGTGAGGATTAACTGACAAAGCGTGCCAGCACAGAGGAAGCAAGTGTCCTTAGCAATGTGCCCCCTTCCTGTTCTCAGGCCCTGTGCGATGTGACAGATGGAGCTGTGACCCCTGAAAAGACAGGCTGAAGTGCTAGATTGAGGTTCCTGTGAATGAGGCCTTATTTGGAAATAGAATCGTTGCAGATGTGATCACGTTAAGATGAGGAATATGCGGTTGGGGCGAACAGTCATCAAATACCATCCCTGTCCTTAACAAGAAGAGGAGACCACAGCGAGCTGCACGGAAGAGGCCAAGTGAGGACAGAGGCAGGGCTGAGCACCGCTGCAGGCCAAGGTCCCACAGGGATTCTTGGCAACACTGAGGGGAGCTAACGGCATGGGACAGGTCCTTCCTCAGGGCTTCCCCTGGGAGCACGGCCCCTCAGACACCTTGATTTCAGACTTCTGGTCCCAGAACTATGAAAGAACACATTTGTGTTGTCTTAATCCATCCAGTTTGTGGAGTTTAGTTACGGCAGCCCTAGGAAACAAACACTGGTGACATAAATTAATCTTCCAAAGATCTAGCTGGGCAGAGACCTGGAGCCTGGTATGTGCTCTTTAGGATCCTCAGATCCTCGGGGATCTGCTGTAGATCCAGGGCCAGACACAGAATCCAGAGCTGGTTTGGCAATGGAGAGAGAGGGCAATAGGAACCCCTTTGACCCTAAATAAAAGCCCTTTAACTTGTAGTTTTAACCCTACAACTTCAAGGGGGCTTTTTGGGGTTCCTCCTGAGGCACAGGGGTGCCACAGATGCCCTGGCTTAGAGAAAATTGAAATTTCACTGATTTTTCTGAACATCATGCTAGTACTCATAAGGCAGCTGGTTAAACCCAGATGAAAATCAGAAATACGGGCCTGCACTGTCACTTAAACAAAACCCAGACTGTAGAATGGGAGGGACAAAGAATCCGAGCAATCTGGCTTGGATTTGGTCCAACAGGCCAGAGGACTGGCTCATGACAGGGAACAGATTCCACGGGCCCCACAGTCTCCTGGCTCTCACTAAAAACTCAATACAGGCGAAAACAAAAGTGCGCAGGCAGACGCAGTACCATCTCCCTGTGGGTATTCACAATGATAGCATCTGGGGCAGAAGGAACTGAAAAAGTCAGCTTGCATCTGACAGCTGTTGAAAGCAGTGGCTTTGGAGGGAACAGACTGGGGTTCAGTCCTGACTTAGAGAGCCAAGCTCTGACGAGGCTTCTCTGCTTCTCCATAAAATGGGACGATGTACTAACACCCTGGGCTCTCGCATGCTTATAAAGTGCTGAGCATCCTGCCTGGCCCATTCCAAAGACCAAGAAAGTGGTTGCTCTTATTCCTAGGATTGCTGTTTAGTCTGGCTGCCAGCAATGGGGTCTCCCACCCACTTGCAAATATTGCCAGCCATTCCGCTCAACACCTCTGTTTAGCACATTCGTAGCCACAGGAAGTTGGTTCCTTGTCAGGCAGCTTCCTTGGCTGAGATGTCCTCTGTATGCAGGGAAAGGCAGCATGGTCAGCTGGCTAAGGGCAAGGGCCCCAGTGCCTGCATTCCTGTCCCACCCTTTCCACTTAGGAGCTTTGTGTCCTTGAGTTAAATAGTTGCCCTTCAGTAAGCAAATGGCCATGATCGCATTACTTAACATTACGTAACCGTTCAGAGTCTCAGTTTCCTCAGCTCGCAGATGATGATGATGATTGATGATGGTATCTATTCCATACAGCTGTAACACATTTGGAACTATGTACATAAGGCACTTAGAAGAGAGCCTGGTATACAGCAGGTGCTCAATAATTAAATCAAATGGAGGCTAGAGTAAAGCCCAGGCTTGGGTGAAAGGTTGTCCAACTTATATATTAGACCCAGCAAAGGCGCAGCAACACATAATCTAGGGGAACCATAGAGGTGTTGGGGGTGGGAAGGTGGGAGCGAGGATTGGGGGGATCTAGTGAGATGATCAACAATGCAGCATACTCTTCACCCCCCTGAGAATCTAAATAATACTTATATAATCATTTAATTCTGGAAAATTCACAATCTAAACATTTATATTGCTTGTAGGGGCAAAATATAGAGGAAATCAATAGACTGGGGTGTGGGCAACGTGGGGGTAATTCTGGCTTAAGAACAAATGCGTATCATGTTGTTACTTTGTATGCATTTATGACTGTACAATAACTCAACTCCTTAATAAAAAAAATTTTAAAGATTAACTTAATACAACTTTCATTTCTTGGTTTAATCTCATTATATCCCTCCCCAAATTTGTCTTTAACCTCAATAAATTATACATCAGCGGGCCCAGTGACCCATCGCAGTACCAGGAATGGTGACGGGCTTCGAGGGCATGCAGCTTGGTGCTTGACCAAGGCCCACTCGTGCTCATGGGCTTGCTCTTGAGCTAATGCTCCAAGCCTCCACCTGTCTTCTGCGTTTTGAACAAGGGCCCTGCCAGTGATGCTGCTGGCCCACCCCGGAACGTTGGCACAGCTGCCTCTGGTCTTTCTGCGTGGGCAGGGGTGGGAGGGCTCCCCAACCCCACAGAACCTGCTTCTGCTGCTGGCCCTGTCTTCCACTGCAGGTGGGTGAGCTTGGGGTACAAGTCCTGCCCACCCCTCCCACCCAGGTCCCCTCCACCCGGTCCCCTGTTCTCCCCCTCCCCTCCAACTTCCCTGCTCTGCTTGGCAGCCAAACTTGGAACTGACCCAGCAGTAGGTGCCAGCTGATGGGAGGGACTCACCTCCTTCTTCAGGGTCCTCTCTCTACTTGCCCTGGGTGAGGGAGGTGCTCCACACTGTCTGTCCTCTTGCTGGCTTGCAGTGGTGCACGCGCACACTTTCTGGTGAAATGGAAATCCATAAGGACTGAAGAGTAAGAATCCAACTTTGCCAGGCCTAGAAGTGGGGCGTGAAGCGTGGCAAGTGTTCCTGATAGGGAATACAAGAGTGAAATGTCTGGGGTGTTGGGCTTTGCACGTGTTTATCAAGCAAACAAGAAGTGACCCATTGCCATGCATCAAGCCGAGTGTTCTCACTGCCTTTCCCGGAGCACACTGCCCCGTGGCCAGTCACAGGCTCCCTTCTCTTGTCTTGGGAAGATAAGAAATTGGCTTAGATCTCAGCAGACACAGCAGCCCCGAGGAATTTTTTTCATCCTAAATGCTTTGCAAGAAAATCTGTAGGAGAAAGGAAGTGAATTCAAGATGAACCAAGGCGGCACGGGCTTCATGGTGGAGACAAAGCTTTAAAGGGTCTGCACTGGGGAAGACACTGTCCCACCAAATGGAAGACAGAGGCCAGCCACACAATGCCGCAATAGTGGCCTTTACCTCTAATGCAGGGGTGGGACGGGGATGGTCATTGGCTCCTAGAAACAGAAGAGGGGTCAACCCAAGCTCTGCTAGGCCTGGGTTCTGGGGGGATTCCTGAGGCCAGAGCTCAGCTCAGTAGAGGAGGGAAGTAAGGCCCCAGGGGTTCTCACCATCAGGCACAGAGCCCAAGGTTGCTGAGAACCGCAGCTGGCTGGGGCGCTGGGATCATCCTCCCATTTTACGCAAAGTGAACTAGCTTCAGCTGACGGTGCTGCTCCCCAGGCACACTCTGGGCAGGACTCCTGCAATCGTGACAGGGGCGAAGTTGCCTCCTGTTGCCCTGGGAACCAGAAACTCCTAACAAGGCTAGGGTGTGGCCCCAAGGGTGTCTCCCAGTGGTAGTGCATCGCAGGGGTGGGAGTGTACCAGACTCCTAGGTCTGCTCCCTGGGCCAAAGGGGCTGGAGGCTGAAGGAGGGTCCTGGGGCTGGAGACAGTCTGCAAGCTGAGCACACTTTGCCACTGTGGGTCCTGTGACAGTGTCAGTGTCACTGCCGGAGCCCTGAGCCTTGGGCCGGGGTTTTAAGTCGCACGCTAATCCTGGGGCTCAGTCAAACCTGGGGACCTGCCCTGCAGGTCTGATGAGTGGAAGGAGAACCCCAACTTCAGATAGGCATGGGTGGGGTAGTAGCAAGCAGAGACTGAGGGGCTGGGCCTCAGGGGTGCAGCCTGAGTCTCGACCTTGCCCCTGCTCCCGCAGTGACCTTGCCCCTCAGCCTGGTTCTCACTCTGAGCTCTGCCTGTGTGTCTGGAGCTGGTTCCTAAGGGAGGTGCCAGCTCTGGTTTTTGATGACTTCAGCTTATGGTGTCCTGAGCTGCTGGGAGCTTGTGGGGATCGAGGGAGCTGGAGAGAGCTCACTGGTGATTTCCCGGGAGAGTCTGGGGCCAGCAGGGAAGCTGCCGCTGCAAGGACGGAAACTTGTGTGGCAGCTGTGGGCACAGAATCAGCTGGAATGTGGTAGAGGAGGCAAGATGAGCTCATTAGATTTACCTGCGAAACTGCGCCTTTCTCAGCTGAGTGTCCCAGGGAGGACAGGGCTGGCGAGCAGCCGAGCAGGGCAGGAAGCCCGTGTCTGAACCCCAGGATGAACCGAAATGAGCCTGGAGAAGTGTAATTAATGAAAATGTTCGGTGATAAGGTGAAGAAAGCAGTTATAAAAAGCAGGACATTGGATGATCCTGTCATTATGGGGAAGAAATATTTCCTTTAAAAGTGCGCGGGCACACGCGCGCACGCACACACACACACACACACGCCTAATTCAAAGAGTGATTATCTCAGAGTGCTGGCGTTTCCTGTGACTTTTATTTTCTTCCTTCATGACTTTCTATATTTGCCAAGCTTTTTGTGACCATGTAAAAAATACTTTTTTTTTTCACAGAAAGCTTAAGGTACTAAATTGCAAATACCTTGGCCTCTTACACATAGGCTTTTTCCAAGGAAGACACTGCCCACAGCCCTGTGAGGTGCCTGCTTGCAGTTCTTTTAATTTATACACAACCACTGCCCTTCAGAATTTCAGTATTGGAGACTTGGGGACAATCTGACTGGAGAGGAAAAATTGAAGTTATATTTAAAATAAAATTGAAGCTAGGTGCTGTGGTGCATGCCTGTAAGCCTAGTGGCTGGGGAGGCTGAGGCAGGAGGATTGCAAGTTTGAGGCCAGTCTCAGCAGCTTAGCAAGGCCCTCAGCAAGTTAGAGAGACCCTGTCTCAAAATTTAAAAATTAAAGTAAAAAGGGCTGGCCTAACTCAGTGGTAAAGTGCCCCTGGGTTAAATCCCCAGTGCCTAAATAAATAAATAAATGAAATAAAGCTCACATCAACCATTCACGGAAGAGTGTGGGTGGGGCAAGGACTGTCAAAGCCCTCTCCTAGTGGTCTCCTCCCAACCTCTGGTGGGCCCCTGCCCATTTCTCACCCCGGCACAGTTGTTCAGACCGGCGGTGATCAGCTGACTCAAGTGCTGCCAATCCATGGGTTAGCTTATGCTCTCTGCAAGAAAGCTCGCTTTACCATCCAGTTCCTCCCCGGCGGAATCGAACGGAGAAACTAGCAAAGATTAAGTAAGGCTTAGCAGCGGGAATAGTAAATGAAGGTGTTGAAGGAGAAACAGCTCTAGCCAGGTGAGAACCACAAGGATTACAGATGGTGTGCATTCTGGAAGGGAGAAGAGGTACTAAAATGAATAAGGATGTATCGGTTCGAGGGAAGGATAGCGGAATGGTAACAAGAACGCTGAGCAAAAGTGAAGAGCAGAGTTAGGGTAGAGGAAGGAGACCAATTCGCAGGTAGCATGGCAAAGCAAGGCACTGAGGCAGGGGAGAGTCCTGTTGGTTTGGAGAATGGGACACAGCATCCAGGTGGGAGAGGAGAGCAGAGAAGCCCCCACACTGACTGCCAATGGCTTCCATGCTGGGCTGGTTTGAATTCAGCGGGTGTTCACTAGGAACCCCCAGAAGTTTGGCTACTAGACTATTAAAATGCCAAAGCTCTAGGAGGGCAACCGTTATCAGTTCCTGGAAAGGGTGAGTGCATCAGATCGCTTTCCCACCAGAGCACGAAAGAAGCAGGGCACTGAGTGGACACCGTGACAAAATTCCTTTTCTAATCATCACTAAGCACCAGCTAGTTGTGTGCACAGCACTCAACCAGACACCGTGGGGACATAAACAGCATCCACCACTCCCTTAGAATAATCGGAGAAATAAAGACTTAAGAAGGATAACTCGGAGATTAGAAGTGGAGTTCCTCTTAAGGAAAGCACTATCTTCTAGGCATCTTTGTGAAATGGCAGAACACCAAAACATTAAAAGAACATGGTATGAAACACAATGCTGAGTTGAATAGTGTCTCCCCGAAATTCATGTCTACCAAGGACTTTAGAATATGGCTTTACCTGGACTGAGAGGGGATACAGTCGAGAGTTAAGTCCGTTTGACCACTCTGCATGGGAGTCCTTGCCTATGCAAGAAGGGACAATGTGTCTGTGAGCTAAATAGGAACCTTTGCAAAGATGAATAAGCGAGCAGTTAGCCTTCCAGGTCCCTACTCCTATTTACCAGTTAGGCAACCGCTGTCAACTCCACCCCCAGTATAAATGTGAGACAATTCTACAAAGAAATGAAGGAGAGGATGTGGATTCAAGGACATCAGGCACAGAGGTGGGTGAGGTTGAGATATTGGACTAAAAACACTGAGAGCAAGAACATCTGTGCAATGATGATTTCCCCAGCTCCTTCCCTTGCCCAAATCCAGAACAGACCTACAGACACTGCCTCGTTGAACCAGGCAGCTAGCTGATTCCTTAATCTCCTTGAGTAAAGTCCACTAGTTGACGAGTACCCTGCCCTGCTTTGAACACAAGAGATTCTAATGATCTTTGAGGTTATAATCAACTTTTGAGACACTTGATCTTAAATAACAGCAGACAGTCAAATATCATCAGAATACTTAGATTAGGAAAAGAGAGCTCTGGGAAATTAAAAATATGAGATAAATTCAAAATTCCTGAAATGGGTTGTAACAGAGTCAAATTACTTACCAGAAAGTTTATAAAAGGACAAGACTGAAAACAGAATTAAGGAATAAAAGCTAGAAAGAATAAGAGCTTCCAATGAAGAGGAGCTCCAGAAAGAGAGGAAATAATGAATACAGTACAATGGGAACTATCGAGGAAATAATACAAGATAATTTCCCCCCGCTGAAACTCACTTCCAAAACTCATTTTCCAAACTGATTCACCCACTGAATGCTCAGCACAATGAGTGACAGCAGAAACATTGTCACAAAACGGCAGAACACCAAGACACTAAAAGCTTCCTAGGACAGAAACGGTGAGGGAGAAACGCTGTACACAAAGGACAAGGACAATTAAGGACAGCAACACTAGGAACTTCAAAGAGATAGAGCAATGTCTTAGAATTGTGAGAAAAAATAATTCCCAATCTGGAATTTTATACCTAGCCAAATTATCAATAACTGTGATTACATTAGGAAGTGACATGTTTCTCAGTCAAAGTGAAAAAGTAATAGCAATAATTATAAAAGAGGCCAATATGGGAAATGAGATCCACTAGAGGGAGTCAAAAGGAATCCCTGGGAGAGGGGTGAAGAAATAGCTCAGGGCTATAGCTGGGCAGTGGGTTGACAGAGCAGGAAGATGAGTGTCTAAGGGGAGGAGGGTGGGAAATGACAGTCCATGATTTAGCATATAAAAACAAATGGAATTTGTTTGGCAAGATGTTGCACAGAGCCAGGGTAGGACATGGGAAACTTGAGCATAGATTCAAATGAAAATCATCAAATGATGCGGTGACTACTACAGAAATACAAACAGTTGCCCCAAAGTGAACATGTGATCTGGGATGTTTGATATTTCTGCAGCAGAAATGCAACATAATAAGGTGAATGAATAAAAATTCCAGACAGGGAAGAAAATGTGAATTCAGTGCAAAAGGGAACATTTTTTAAAGAAATAACACCTGAAAAATTGCCCAAACTGAAAAGCCCGAGTTTCTTGATTGAAGGGACATTTAGAATATTGAAAACACCAAATACTGGGGTTGGAGCCGTGGTTCAGTGGTTGGAGTGCTTGCCTGGCATGTGTAAGGACCTGGATTCAATCCCCAGGACCACATACACAGCGAAGTGTCAGAGAAACAGAGCCCAGATGAAAAATAAATAAAACTTATTATTTCTCTCTCCCTCTCTCTCTCTTTCTTTTTCTTTTTTTTTTTTTTTTGAAATTTTAAAAAAAATTTTTCCTCTCTTTCTCTAAAAAAGAAAAGAAAACACCAAATATCAGTTTGATTAAAAATCATGATGAAATTATAATTATAGAATGGACAAAGGGGCAGAAGGGACTTTTTATAGTGCCTTTTACTTGTTATTGGTGCATTATGATTATCCGTCCCAATGGGAGACATTGTGATGTATTTGCACATGCATATAATTTGATCAATTTCCTCAATTCCTCCATTTCCCTCTCCTTCTCCTTCCCCATGACCCCTGTCCTTCACTCTACTGGCATCCCTTCTATTTTCACGAGGTCCCTTTTTTTCATATTTTTACTCTGTCTAGCTCTTGCATATGAGAGAGAACATACAACCCTTGACTTCCTGAGTCTGACCGATTCTGCTCAGCATGACAGCTTCCCATTCCAACCATTTTCCTGCAAATGCCACGATTTTGTTCTTTATGGATGAAGAAAACTGCGCTGTGTATATACACCACATATTCTCTATCTCATCTATTGACAGACACCTAGGCTAGTTCCAAAATCTGGCTATTGTAAATTGCACTACTATGCTATATGAAGGTAGTGCTGACTTTTTTTTTTTTTTTTTTACGAGAGAGGGACAGTGAGAAAGAGAGAGAGAGAAAGAGAGAAACAATTTTTTATTTAATTTTTCATGTGGCTTTCGTTGCTCCAAGACGTCATCGTGTACGTGGTGCTAGGGTTTGAACTCGCCTACTTGCACATGCCAGGCAAGCACTGTAACCGCCGAGCTACTGCTCCCGCCTGGTAGTGCTGACTTTTAATTCCTTTGGAAAAATACTGAATGATCTAGCCAGTTGTATGGTGGTTCTCTTCCTAGTCTTTTGAGGAACCACCACACTGATTTCCATATGGCTGTACTAATTTACAATCCTACCAGCAATGCATAAGTACTCCTTTCCCCTCACATACGCCCCAGCATTTATTACTTCTTGTATTTTCAATGATTGCCATTCTAACTGGAGTAAAATGATCTCAATGTAGTTTTGATTTGCATTCCCTGAATGCTAGAGATGTTGAACTATTTTTATATATTTGTTGGCCATTTGAATTTCTTCTTTTGAGAAATGTCTGTTTAGTTCATCTGACAAGGGTCTTTTAGAACACTAAATCTTCTGCTGGGTACGGTGGCACACACTTGCGATCCCAGTGATTCAGGAGACTGATCTCAAGTTCAAAGTCAGCCTGGGCAACTTAGTGAGACCCTGTCTCAAAATAAAAAATAAAAAGAGCTAGGAATGTAGCTCAGTGCTAGAACAGCCCTGGGCTCATTGCCCAGAACCCAGAAAAAAAGCTAAATCCTTATGCGCGAAAAGAGGAAGCCAAGAGATAAAGTGTAAAATTGATCAGATCAAGAAATGGCAGGGTATCAAGATTTATGCCAGAAGAAAAACCTAAAATATCAGTTGTCTGACCAAAGAAAAATAAGGATACAGGTGAATAAGGCCTAAATGGTTTTTGTCTGTTTGCATGCATTTGTATTTTCAGCCTCTATTAAGGTTTTGAACTCTAGTGTGCATGTAGGCTATGTGTGTGTTGTGTGTGTGTGTGTATTTTTCTGTGCCGCAGTGTAATAGCCCAAGCCTTCAGTGAAAGTGGAACACATTGCTGCGGGGAATTTCAGGGAAAAGAGTGTTTCTGAAACCCTAGGGTAGAGAGCACAGCTGCTAGAGAGCTGCAGGTGTGAGATGAACTCCAGCGCGTGACAAGACAGTGATAGGAGGCCATTGTCCCTGCTCAGCTGAGGAGCCAGTTTTCAGATAGTTGGCAACAGCTGCTGGACAGCAGGCAGCAAAGGAAGTGGCCGCAGGGATTTAGGCAACGTTCCTCAACCTGTAACATGAGATTCAGGTTCTATTTGGTCGGATTCTGGATCCGAACTCGCAGGTAACTTACAGACCACACCACAGGTGGCGTAGCGAAACTGTAGGCTCACGAGGTCCGGGATGGGAGAAGGACTTAGCCCAGGGCCAGGACAGGCTGGAGATGGGAGGAAGAGTTGGAGGCAGCCAGACTCCATTCATGGAGCAAAGGCCCTGGACTTTCTGGGCCTAAGGCCAGGAGGAAAGGAAGGCCAAACATCTGGGGAGTGGGTAGGTTGTGGGGGACACAGAAAAGACAAACCTGCCTATCAGTTACTTGGGGCCAGCTTGACAGAGCTTTTGGTGTTTTGTTCTGGGCAAAATGACCCAGGCCACTATGGGGCTGTAGAGTTGCTGGTAGCAGCTTGGCCGACTGACCTCTGCCACCCCAGCGGGCTAGCTTTGCTTCCCTTAGCGCTAGAGAGCCACCTAGACTTGGTGATCTGTACTTCGGCCTGGCCCAGGACTGGCGTGGGGGTGGAATCTGTGGGAGCTCCTTCCTGCCCCCTCCTCCTCTCCCCACCTGGCTCTCAACCCTGAACCCAGCCTGGTGTCCTGCTTCTTCATTACACCCCCGCAGCAGCTCTTGGGGTGGGAAACAGGCTCCTTCCCACCCTCCCCACCAAAAGAGTCTGAAATGGTGGTAAGGTGGTGCTCCGAGTCTATTCAACAAACAACATGCAAACGACGCTTATTTAAAAAGCTTAAGTGCTGTACACACAGAGACTCTTTGTTTCTCCTAACAGTGGCATTATCCACTTTTTAAAAATTCTCTTTTGAGGCAAACAGGAGCAACTTGCCAGAGGACACACAACCACAAAGCAGAGTTCAGACTCAAACCCAGGCACCTGGTTGCTGCGTCTCTTCTCCTAAGAGGCTGCACCCCTGAAAATAGAAGGACTGCATCTTAGGCAGACTTCCAAATCTGCGTAATCAGAGAGAGAGGGGGAGGGGGAAGGAGCGAGAGAAAGAGCGGCTGTGTGGAAGAGCAGGCACTGTCTGCCATTGCCAATCAGCACGTTGAGAGAGCAGAATCTGAGCTTCTCTTGGTCCGTCTCAATTACACGTGGCTTCTCAGATCTAATGGTGCAACACGTTAGTGCAGTGAATTTCATTCTAGTTTAGAGACATGTGTCTTTTCATGCAGGACAAATCCTTCAGTGCAAGCCAACTGCTTCAACTAAGTTATCTGCTCCAGTCCTGGAAGAGATGCTGGTTCATGGGACTTACAGAAAGATGATGCAAAAGTGACTCTAACGGAGTATTACTTCTGTTAGGCTGGCTGGGGGCATGGCTTCAGTCAAGACTGGAGGCCATGCTGGCTGGCTAAGGGGCAGGGCAAAGGGCAGCTTGCCCGTGAAAAGAACAGCCGATCAAGACGCTGGCAGACAAGCTCCAATGGATCCACCAGCCAATCTCTGAAAGACCAACCCCATCATCAACTCCGCCCAGTTAACCAACAAAACCAGCTGCCTGGCCAAGGTCCAGCGCCATTCTCCCTGCATGCCATTCTCCCTGCCGGTCGTCACTCCCCATGCCCGCTCTCATTATGGCAGCGCAGGTGAAATTGGCCCAAGAGCAACAAGTCCCTGTAAACATCTCCGCCTGAATTTACACCCGCACCATCATTATTTTTTCTTATTTTTACAATTTCTACTATTGCTCTTTGCAAATATACAGCACTTCCGGTCCGTGTTGGACTGCGTGGGCTAGCCTGGGCACCTGACCCTCACTGAGAGCATGGTGCTGCAGTCCTGCCCCTCTGCACTCAGGGGGCTTTACTCCCTGGCCTCTCTTCTCGGCAGGCCTCGTCTTCTCTTCTTTGCTTGACTAATACCTATTCATCCTTCATGATCCAGCTCAGGCAGCCATTAGACTCCTGGAAGCCTTCCTGTTCAATTCAGATGAATTGAACACCTGGCTCCGGACTCCCACAGAATCCATTGCTCTGCAAGGGTTAAGGGCCACTAACGTGTCTGGTTCCTTCATGGTTAAGGTCAATGCCTTGAAAGCAGGGTGGTGATTTCCACCTCTATAATCTCCAAAGGTAACCCATGTCTGGCTCCCAATAGGAGGCTTTGAACTATGCTTATTGGGTGGAATTTGGAGACCATTTGAGCATGTGCAGCCCCTATGTGGGATTTTCTTCCTTTTTATTTTGGCGCACGCACACAAGTGCTAGCAAGCTCTCGCTCACTCCTCTCTCTCTCTCTCTCTGTCCAACCCAAATCTATTCTTCCTGCAGTAGTCTGCTGAAGCACCCACTTCTTCCAGGACTTCTTGCTACATATCCACTGTGCACCAAACTTCTCTTAAGAGATGTCACTCAAGTGAGGACACTTTCTTTTTTTCCTTTTCTTTTGAGAAAAAGATGGACAGTGAGAAGGAGAGACAGCGGGGGGAGGGAGAATAAATATTTATTTATTGTTTTCATTTGGCTTTCGTTGCTCTGAGATTTCACTGTGTACATGGTGCTGGGGTTTGAACTCACGTCCCTGCACAGGAGAGGCAAGCACGGAAACTGCTGAGCCACTGCTCCAGCCCCAAGTGATGATAACTTTCAACTATTTCTTCTTGGCCAGGCTGTCAGTCTCATGGACACAGAACCTCATGTGCAGCTGCCTCCAACACCTGTCACAGAATTGGACACCCAGGAGACACTCAATCAATTTTTTTTAAACAAACGAACAAACAAATGAGTCAGGGGACAAGTGTAGTTTTGAGTTTTCCGAAGCTCTGTGCAGAGAGACAAGACTTCCATTTGTGGCCAATGGCTGTGGTTGCCGCCCATAAAGAGTGGGGTCAGAGGTGCCAAGTTTAAGAAGACATTCATCTTGGAGCAACCCTGCATTTGCAAGAGCCCAAGAGTAAGAGCTTTCTTCAGCTTGGGGCTCCTGTCCCTGGTTTTCCTTGCCAAATCTGTCCCTGTTCCTCTCCCTCTTATATAACTCAGCCTTGTCTTGACGTAGGCAGCAGAAATCTAACATACACTTACGTACAGAATAAAGCAAACCTTTTCCTCCTACTACGTGCACTCTCATAACTCAGTGCAGAACACCTCTGACCAGATGTGGGGGGACTTTTCCCCAACATCAGGCAATTCTGCAACGGATCCTCCCGCAGACTCCAGCGGGACGAGAATCCTCTCCTTCCACTCTCTTCGGTTCTGAGACTATCGTCCCTGCAATGTCATCAGACCTGTAGGTGGAGGGCTCAGTGTCCCACTTCACATGGGCCCTGAGGAGCTGGCTATAAATTGGGGATTCCGTGACCCCCTCCTGGGGTAAGATTAATTTGCTAGAGCAGCTCCTGGAACTAGGGAGTCTTAATTTTTACTCATGTACTGCAATGGATATTGTTGAAGATCCAGATGAATAGCTGAATGAAGGGATAGCTGGGATAAGCCCCAAGAGAAAGGAGGGGGACCTGCCGGGGCTCTCTGAGCACACTGTCTGTGTTCAGCTATCTGGAAGCTCCTTGAACTTTCTGGTTTTTATGAAAGTGTCCTAACGTGGGCATGGTTGGTGATCAAAGTAATGATCAGCCCCTCTCCCCTTCCTGGAGGTGGAGGTGGGCGTGGGACTGGGAGTCCCAACCTTCTCGCTTCATCCTGCCTTGGTCTTTCCTTAGCCTGTCCCCATCCTGAAGCTCCCAAGAGGTCGCCATTACCTCCTTAACATACAGGACACTCCTCCCACTCCAGAGATTCAAGGGCTTCAGGAGCTATGTGCCAAGAGATCAGGATGAAATCTAAATATACATACCTTATTGTAAATCACAACTTACTAAGGAAAAAATTAGAGTTACTGTCTCATAATGTAAAACCATGCTGGGAGGGGACAGAGGTGAAGCAAGGCCTAGGGGCTCCTGGACAGGAATCCCAACGTTGCCAGAACTCTCTGTTTTTCTTTCTTCTCCATTTCCCTCTGGAACCTCCCCTCAGAGCAGCTGGCTTCCTGCAGCAGGAGATAAGTGCTCCATAGACTTGGTGCCTACATTCTCACACCTTCTCCACCAGGGAGGGGAGCCACATCTTTTGTCAGCTCAGGAAAAAAAGTCCTGGGGAAAGACTCTTATTGGCCTAGCTCAGGTCACCTGATGATGACTTGGACCAATCCCTGGGACCAGAGGCTCAAGAAGTTCTGGTTGGCTCAGCTAAACTCTCATGGCTGGCCCTGTAGCCAGGGGCTGGGGTCCATTCCCAGAAGAAAGCAGGGGGCAGTAGCAGACACCATGCCTCAGTGGAAACCTTTGGCCAAGAGGCCACCAGAATTTGCTGTTGCAATGTTTCTCTGAAGCACAGAACTCTAGTCTGACTGTGATCTACTAGGAATACCATCACCTGTTACCCTTGATTAGCTCCTATCAATCCCCTGAGCACTGTCCTCTGCCCAGAGGCTCCTCCTGCCAGGTGGAGGGACACTGAGGAGCAAATGAAACAGAGAAAGGTGTAGCTGTCCAGCCCATGGCTCTATGGGAGTAGTTACTTTCAACCAGATGTCCCCACATCTGGCAATGTCTGGGGACTTTTTTGTTGTTATAGTTGTGGGGGTGGAGGGGTGTTCTGGCATCTAGTGGGTAGAGGCCAGGGATGCTCTTAAACATCCTACTATGCATCCAACAGTTCCTCATACCAAAAAAAAAAAACCCTAGGTCAAATGTCAGTGATGTCAACCCAGCTCCATAGGAAATCCTTATGATGCTTTCATTAATTTTCTGATTTTATTAATTTAACCAGGCCACTGGGTGCCCAGACATTGGCCAAACATTCTTTTGGGTTTGTCTGTGTGTTCCAGGTGGATCAACAGCCGAGTCAGTAGACTGCCCTCCCATGCTGGTGGGCGTGTCCGATCGAATGGGAGAACAGAATGCAGAGTATGCGAGAGCCCCCAGCCCCACGGCCCAGCTGGGATGTGGTCGTTCCCTGCCCTTAGACTTGGGCTGAAAGATCAACTCTTCGTGGGTCTCCAGCGTGCCGGCTCTTAGACTGCAGGTTACACCCATTGGCTCTCCTGGGCCTCTGGCTTGCTGACTGCAGATTTGGGGACATCTCTCTTTATGCACAAGTGCATGCATGCGTGTGTGTGTGTGTGCGCACATGTGTACATTGTGGCTGTGACTCTGGAGAGGCCTGATTAATAAAATGCAGGTAGAGTTTCTGGAGAAGGTGGATTCCTAGTGCCTCCCTTTCAGCCCCTTCTGTGTGATGATGTGCTCAGCATTTAGAGAGGGTGACAGGAATCTTTCCCAGGTCCCCACCCTTTGAGTTGCCGTCTTTCACCTTCTTGCCTCTCAGCACAAGGCACTAAGACCACCCAGAGGGCAAGGGGGACCCGAATGCTGCCAAAGTGTGTGGAATTTTTCCACTCCCAGACACCTGTTCCAAGGCATGCAGGGGAGCGAGTGAGGCTGGCTGGGAAGCTGTGGCTGAGATGAAGACAAACATCTGGCGCACTTGCAGAGTGACCCTGGGGAGGACGCAGAATGGTTTAGCCATTCCTAGCAACCCACTCTGAGCTTCACGGAGCATTGGGTTTTTAGAGCCAGCAGGGTCTTGAGGGGAAGGAAAATCTGAGGTGCACACAGCAGCCCCCCCGTTTCTCCCCTTCCTCCATTTGCACATCACCTGCTCAGGGTAGGTCCAGATTGCCCCACGGAGTAGCTAGGACACTTGGGGTTCTGGAGTCAGACCAGCTTCCTGTCTGGGCAGCTGGGGCGGCCTCTGGCAAGCTCGGACTGTCCCTCTGGAAATTGAGGATCATCATACCTCACTTGCGTCACGCTAGGCTCTTAACAAAGGCCGGAGGCTCCCGGGCCCACTGCAGTGATGATTATGTCAGGAACAGCAAGTCTGAAGGAGGGGTTGATGGGGGGCGGGGAGCAAGCTGTGGGGGACAATGGTTCTCCAGCTTCAGTGTGCGTGGGAATCACCTGGAGGGCATGGGGCAAGGCAGAGCTGACCCCACACCCAGAGCTGCTGCTCAGTGGACCTGGTGCTGCTGCTCAGTGGACCTGGCGCTGCTGCTCAGCGGACCTGGTGCTGCAACTAACACAGAGGGTTTGCTCCTTGATGTGTGCACAGCATGGCCAGAAGGTTTAAGAATGCAAAAAAGCTTAGAGGTTCAGGGTCACAAAGATGACAGACATGATCACTTCTGGGCATGCTCAGTTCAAGATGAAAATAAGCCAGAGTTTTCTCTACAAGCCTAAAAGAAAGATGTAAGAGTCACTCAGTGATCTTAGCAATCATGACTGGTTCTTTATAAGGTTCTCCAAGGTCCTGCAGAGGTGCGTTAACGTGGGAGCTCACCTCTAAAGATGCCATGGGCTGGCGGCTCAGACATTGATTGCTCATAGTTCTGAAGGCTGGGGGGGTCAAGATCAAGGTGCTGGCAGATCTGGTGTCAGGTGAGGGCCCACTTCCTGGATTCTAGATGGCCATCTTCTCATTCAAACAGGAAGAGAGTTCTCTGGAGTCTCTCCCAGGGCACTAATCCCATTCAAGAGGGGTCCAACTGAGGCAGGGGGAGAAGTTAGGGATCAATTTAGAATGCCTGAATCCATCAAGAGAAAATCGGTTCTTTTCCTTTAAGATCAACTGGACATCCCCCAGTGCTAGTGAGAAGGGTCTGGCAAGGTGGGTCCAGATGCGGACACTCCCTCTGCTAAGCAAGCGTCACATTCTTTCTATTGATACCTGAGGCCCAAACCCAGGGCTGGACCCAGCCAGAATTTACCTAGCCCAGGTCCTAGGCTTGGGGGAAGGGAGAGGATGACCAATTGAAGGGGGAACTTCCTATAAAAAGGGCAAACCTAACTGCCTCTTTGACTCTGTCCCCTCTCCCACTCTGGGGGAGTCTGCTCTTTCCCCTGTGTTTTGCTTTCTATTTTTTCTTAAAATAAAGTCTCTACTACGCTCGCCTCAGTGTCCCTCGGTTTCATTCTTCGTCTCCAGGGGACATGATCCTAACTTCCACCAAACCGGCATCACAACCACAGGACCTAATGACCCCCCAAGGACCCCACCTCCTAACACCACAAATCCAGGAGACACATTCAGTCCATAACACAGCAACAGTCAGTATCATTGACGCTGCCGGTTTGGGGACACACTTTGAGAACCGCTGTTTCCATGCAACAGTGTCCAGCCCTGGTCACACATTGGAATGACCGGGGAACTCACGATCCCCTGGGATTCTGATTAAAGTGGTTTGGAATGTGGCCTAGGCATTGACATTTTTGAAGCCCAAGTTTTCCCCAGGTACAGCTGGTGGAGGAATGAGGTTCCAACGGCCGGCCGTGTGGGACAAAGGACGTGCTCACACTGCCCCAGGAAAATGTCCAGCCTGGCTGCCCAGCTCAGCACGCAGCTTCCTGGAAAAGGCTGTAACCCAGCCCCCATCAGTTAGAAAGCGTCCCCTCCTGGCTTCCTCCTCTCAGCCTGGCTTCCTTCTATTGCATCAGACACTGCCCACCATGCCGGGGTCCTGGGACCCCAACCTCATGCTCAGTGGTCAGGCCAGAGCTGACTGGGTGGGAGGTCCTCTGCTGAGTCTATCTCAGGTCCCAATCTCTCTCTGTGCTGGGTGTCCAGGACCAGGAGCCCCACACTAGCCCTGGACGCCCAGACTCCAGGCTCCAACCTGACCTAGTACTAACCGTCCACCCCGCTCCCAGCCTGCCACAGGGCCCAGGGTGGTGACTCCCCTCGGGACTTGCCCCAGCACATGTCCCCTCAGGTCCAGCCCACAGGTCTGGCCTTCTTCCTTCCTGCCCCTTTGAGACTGCTGGGATGTCCTAAGCTTTAATTTAAGACACCAGCAAGATGTAAAGTCTTCCATTTAAATTTCAGAAAGGGACCCTCCTTAGCCTTTGATGTGCACAGCTCAGACGGAGCATCAAAGGGTCTAATGCTCGCCTCCCACCAATTTTGGAAGCAAAATTGCTCACTGCTCAGGTGCATGGTTTCTAATTAGCGCCTCTGCCAGGCGCAGGGGACTGAAACCAGCCCAGCCCCTCCCCTTGCTGCAGCTTCTCTGGTTCCATGCTCCCTGCCCCTCTGCTTCCTCCCTGAGACCAGGCAGTAGGTGGCACAGCTGGGACCCTCAGGAAACAGGACTGTCATCCCACTGCGCCCAGGGATGGAGGAGCGTGGAGTGGTGGCTTTTTCTTTCTTCTAGATTGTTCCTAACTTATTTCCAGCTCTCAGCAGGACCTTTTCCTCCATTGCCAGGGGCATCTCCAGGCCCAGGCCACCTCCTCATCACTAGGGGCGTGCAAGGCCGTGGTGGAAAAGAGACATCTCCAAGTCCCCAGGCCCTGTGAAAGGTTTTCTTCCCACTTACATGAAGTCTAACGTGGGCTGAGTATTCCTGGCCGTCTTGGAGCTGTGCTGCCCTGAACTGTGGCCTCCCAGGTCACTGTGTGACAGGAACACAGGGTGGAGGAGGTGGGCTGGCTCACAGACCCCTGGCTGGGTGTGTCACGTGGCCCAGTCTGACCCTGGGAAGCACCTGGGATGCTGAGGGCACTCGCTGCCCCACACCTTCCTCTCTAGTCTGAGGGTCAGGGAATTCGCTCCGCCGCTGGCCTGTGCTCTCCAGGGAAATCAGTGTCAGGGTGCTATGGATTGGACGTGGTTCACCCCCCAATTCCAGGTGCTGGAAGCTTGGCCCTCGTGTGGCTGCGTTCAGATGGTGCGTCTTTAAGAAGTGCGGTTTAGGGCAAGGTGTTTAGATATTGGGGGTGCTGCCCTTAAGAGGGACTGAAGTAGTTCATGTGGACGCACTTGGTTCTCTTCAGAAGGAGTCGTTGTGAGAGTCTGGCCCCCTAAAATCCTCTGGCAACCTGTCAACCATGTGATCCTTTCATTAGAGTGAGACTGAGAGAGAGAAAGAAACAATTTTATTTAGTTTTTCATGTGGCCTTCAGCGTCTGAGACTTGGTTGTGTTGCGGTGCTGGGGTTTGAACTCTCATACTCCTGCATGCCAGGCAAGCACCGTAACCACCGAGCCACTGCTCCATGTGATCCCTTTTAAACACACTCCCACCATGATGCCATCAGCAAGGAGGCCTCACTGGAGACCCAACAAATGGGGTGGCTGATCTTGGACTTTGAACCTCCTAAACTCTTTTGTTTTTAAAGCACCTAGTTTCAGGTATATTGTTATAGCAACAGGTAAAATGTACTAAAACAGAGGAAGTGCTGTTCGTTTCCAACTTACCCTTCAGATCCATGCTGTGTCCTTCTGCCACCTGGAATCCCCAGGATTCCTCTGCCCTTTGACCTCCAGTTGGGGTCCACCAGTGGAAAATGAGTTCTGAGAAATCACCAGCAGAGGCAGGAGGGAGGAGGAATGGGAGGAGCAGGCTGTAGGGTGCCCTCTTTCCTTACCGAGCCTTAGTTTATCTTTGGGGACTTCCTGTCCCTACAGCTGTGCAGTTTATTGGTTTGGGTAACTCTTAACTCCACCCAAGTTTTTGAAATGGCATCTTCATTAAGTTTTCAATTTGTGCTGGAATGAACCATCTTTCTACTTGGAGAGAATCATCCCAGGGCAGAATCCCCAGCCCTACTCCAATCTAACATGTGTGGGGAAACAGCCAGGGGCCAGGGCTGCTCTAAGGCTTCTCTTATTGACAAATTTAATTCTCATGATTACCCTTTGAGACCGATCCTATTATTTTCCCCAGATTTCACACAAAGAAATCAAGAAACAGAGAAGTTAAGTAATTTGCCAGACATCACACAGCCACAAATGGTAGAGCTTAGATTTGAGCCCAGAAACGTAGCTCCCGCTCCTGCCACCTACCCGATGGTGCCGCATTCTAACCCACTGATCAGAAAATAAACCCTCATTCATGCTGGAACATTGAGCCCCAACCACTTAGAGAGACTGGCAAGTGGCCTTTGCCCTTCATCTTCTGGTTCCCAGACCCTTAAACTTCCGGGTGGGAAGACTGCCGCTGCCTGATGTGGGTCTTTTTCCAGCCTGGGGTCTCCGCGACTTTGTGGTTAAACGATGAATTATTTTTAGCGCCCTAGTTCGGCAAGGGTCACCTTCACTGTGGATTGCAATATGTTCCCCCAAAGTCCTGCCCAGAGCGCCCCAGAATGCGCCCCGGTTTGGAAACGGGGTGGCCGCTGACGTCACTGGTTGAGGCCACGCTGGAGCAGGGTGGGCCGGGGTCAGGGTGACTGGCGTCCTTACGCAGCAGGAGCGGGTGGTGCGAGAGGGGCGGCCGGGGGCGCTGCGCCCACGAGCCCAGGAGGCCGGGAGCGGGAGGTGAAGCGCGCGGCCTCCGGCTGCGAACGCACCAGCGTGCGCTTCCCAGCCCCGCGGTTCCGGCCGCTCCGCGCCGCCTTTCCCGACCCTCACCCGCCCCCTCCAGCCGCCGCCGCTCCGGGAGGCTCCTCGGGGCTCCTGCTGCGGGCCCTCGCCTGCGCCCCGCTCTTCCGCTGCCCTTCGCGACGTTCCTGCCGCCGGGACCGGCAAGCGGCGCTCGGCTCTTGCGCTGCCCAGGCTGAGAGCGACGCCCGACGCTCCGCGCGCGCCCTGCAGGAGGCGGACCTGCTGCCCGCGCCGGGTCGCCGGGCTCTTCCGGACGCAGGAACTGGAAACTTCACAACTTGCCCATCAGGACTGTCCCCGGCCCCTAGAGCGGGTAAAGAGAAGCTAATGGGGGACATCCGGGTGCATTTGGGAAACAAAACCCGCAAGAAACCGACAGACTCATTAAGAGCTGGGGCAGGAACGAGGGACCGAAGATAATGGAGCAAGTCAGGAAGAAGGAACCGACGTCAGGTCAGGGAGATGCAAATCAAAACCGCAGCTCCTTCTCCTGCCCCGCAGGGCCGCTACCATCCGAAAGAAAAAGAGAAAACAAACACACAAAAAACCCAGAAAATAATGTGTTGGTAAGGATGTAGAGAAATTGGAGCCCTGTCCGCTGTTGGGAGGAACATAAAAAGGTACCGACTGCCCCGGAGAACTGTGGTGGTTCCTCAAAAGATTAAACAGAATCACCACGTGACCCAGCAAGTCCACCTTGGGTATGTACCAAAAATAATTGAAAATCAGGGTCTCAGATATTTGAACACCCACATTCAAAGCAGCATTATTCCTAATCGTGAAAAGTAACCCAAGTTTCCGCTGGCACACAAAAAATCAGTGTGAGGTATAGATGGCACATGAATGGAATACTATGCAACCATGTAAAAGGAGAAAATTCTGATAGGCTACAACCTGGATCAGTCTCGAGGACATCATGCTGAGTAAAATAAGGTAATTACAAAAAGACGAATTCTGGATGATTCCACTTACAGGAGGTCCCTAGAGTAGTCAAATCCGTAGGGGCAGAAGATTCAGGCAAGGCTTGGAAGCACACACATTGGTTATTTCACAGCCCCAGAGGCTGCATGTTGAATGGGTACAAAGTTCAGATTTGCAAGTGGAAGGGAGTTCTGCAGCAGTGGGAATGTACTTCACAACTGAACTGCTGAACAGTGGCTAATGTCATGTTATGTGTATCTTGCTACAATCATTATTTAATTAAAAAAGAAGACGAAGAAGAAACAGGAGATGTGTAGGGGTGATATAAATCTGGGTAGCCCCTGGCCACCAGGGGGATGGCCTGGTCCGTGGATACAGCAGCAGTGTCACCTGGGACCACCTGGGCCTGTCCCTTACACACGCCCTGGGGGGTGGCTCAGAAGAGAGATTTAAATGAGGTGGGCTGTCCCCCTAAGCCATTGACCCTTCAGCTTAAGACCTGCTCTGGACTGAAGATGGCTGGCTTTAAATCGGGGGTTCAATGCTTGGCTTTCGCCAGTTTTTCTGTTTCTTTAGCGTTACATTTTTTTTGAATAAGTAATACATGCATATTTTCCAAAATTCAAAAGGAAGGAAAAAGTGTATGGTGTAAAAGACCCTTGCAGGCAACGCTGGTTTCTTTTGTATTCTGGAGAAGGTGGGCTCAGGCACGCGCCCCTTCTGTGCCCTCCAAATGGCAGCAGCCTCTGCTCGTTGTTCAGCTCTTGCTTTACCTCTGAAACTCTACCCGGGAGATCCTCACGCTGCAGCTCCTCCTCCCACAGCTCAGAGGCAAAGCACTGCAGAGTTATCTTTGTCTGCTGACAACCTCTTGGCTGATCTATTTTAAGGCAAACCTCAGTCATCAGGTCAGGGCACCCCTCCATTCTTCAGCATGCTCCTCTAAACCGTGTCAGCATTATTTCCGCAAAATGACAGTGACTGCATCTAATAAAACGGGTGGTTCTGATATTGTCTTATCTTCAATTCATAAGCAAATTTCCCCAATTCTCTCGAAAGTGGTTTTTTCCCTTACAATTGGTTTGCTCAGATTAAATGGTAAGTTGTTAAGTCTGCTCGTTCCCTTTTTATAAAGAGAGAGGGACAATAAGAGAGAGGCAGTTTTATTTATTTTTTTCATCTGGCTTTGTTGCTGAAGCACTTAGCTGTGTAGGTGGTGCTGGGTATGGAACCTGGGTCCTTGTGCATGCCAGCCCCCTCAGTCTCTTTTAATCGTGGACAGCTCACTGTATTTCTCAGGACTGACTCGTATGATCTTAGTTATCCCCTGACTTACCTATTATGCTCTGGATTTATTTCTTTGCCTCTTTGTGATGTTTCGAAAGTCATTTTCCATGCACCCAATCCCTCCACATTCCCTGGACTTGGAAGGAAGGTAGCTCTAGGGACACGATTGGTATTTTAGGCAGGAGCCGGGGCCCCTTCTTGCATTACATCAAGAGAAGCTCAACATCCTGCTTCTAATGACACTGAGATTGCTCTCTGGTTTGCACGGTGACATCCTGATCCCTGCGTGGTCATCAGCCTCCGGTCTAACGCGCTCTTCACTGATGATCACTGTCTGAACCAATTACTGCTCTAGGAGTTGCAGAATGGTGACTTTCTCATTCCCTCATTCCTTCCACAGATGCCAGGCGGAGGAACTCTCCCTGCCTTTGAGGGCTCGCCTTATCCGCAAGTGTTTGCTCTGAATGACTCAAAACTACTTCCCAAGCTCTAATTCAGCACTAAAAGACCTCGTTACCATTAAGGAAGATTTCCCCAAACGGCAAGTCTGAAAGGGAAATTTTGAAAGTGGCCTTGGCCCAGGTGTGTAACTGATTTCCAAGGTGCCTGACATTTGGACACAGAGCTTCCTAAAGTTCTGCTGAAAGTGGAAATGGGTTGTGTTATTTTACACACGCACACACACGCGCGCGCGCACACACACACACACAGACACACGGTCAAGACTCAAACCTAGATTTAATGCAGCCTTCGTTCTGTAGCTTATGTTCCTGGTCATGGCCCCTGGTGCATCCCTTGAGAAAGTCAGGACAGGGTGAGTCCTACTCAAACTTCTAGAAGATGCTGATCACACTGCCATGCCCCTAGGCAGCCTCTTCCCTTCAGAAAGGAAGCTCAGACCCTGGCTCCAAGGGTGCGGGTTCTGACAAGGCCCTTGCTCCCATCCCCTCCTAGAGCAAGGTCCTGCTCTGCCGCTTTCACCTGCAACGATTCGTAAGTGCTCAGGGATCGCCTTGGTGGAAAGGAAGCAGGTTTCACAATATCCCTGCCAACGTGGCCCTGCCTCTTCTTGTCTGTTTGACACTGCTTTGCTCCTCTCTGAGCTGTGTGCCTGGGATTAGCCCAACCAAAAGGATGGTGTCATTTTATTTTTCCTTAGGTTAAAAAAAAAAAATCAATCTCAGACACAAATTAATTTCAAATCCAATAAAATTGAAGATTGTGAGGGTTGAAAGGGATGTGTGAGCCCATTCAGGCCATAAGACTTGGAAGTTTTTAGTTAAAAGGGACTTCAGAGAGCCTGTGATCAATTTTCTATACAGGCGTGGAAACCGAGGCTCAAAGGAAGGAGTGCGATGCCCAGGATCCTGTGGCAAAGTAGACACTTGGAAGCAGGTCTCTGCTGGGGCTGGGAACTCCCCCACGCTTCACACTCAGGAGGCTGGGGCACGGGTCCTGTCCTAGGGAGGGGAGTCAGGCCCGAGGGCCGACGTGTGCCAGGTACCATGCTAGGCCTGCAATCGTGCCACACTGCTTCTGGAATGGCTGAGAGTGTCCTTACGCTGTTCTCCATGTGCCATGCAGCTGTTTCCCACAGAGAAGCTCATTTGATGTTGCAGATACTCAGCATTTTTTCACTGCAGCTAATTTATCTCCTAATGGGTAAAATTCGCTCACTGTGCTTTTTAAGGAAAATTTTGGCTCTATCAAAACATTCTCCAGATGAAAAAAAAAAAAAAAAAAAACCAGCTCCAGATTCCTCCAAAGCATGTCAAGCCCTTCCAGTGTGTAGCAAGAAGAGCATGACCTGGGGCCCAAGCTCTCGACCTGGCCCTGCGCCCCGGCTGAGTGCAGTGGCCAAGGCCCGGCCCTCCCCAACCTCCTGTGCAGAAGGGGCTGGATCGGGTGGGTGGTTTCTAAATGTGCTTGCACCAACAGCCTCTGCCTAGAAAAATTCCAGAAAACACCAGCATTTTTGATTCATCGTGTCCCTTCTTTGTAAAATTAATCGCACATTCGTAACTGTGATAACCTTGATCAGAGCTGCAAGCCACATGGGGATGTGCTCCAGCCCCAGCAGAGAGCCTTGGCCTTTGGCCCACTGGTTTTGTCATGGACAAATGGGTGATTTCTCTCAGGCTATCACAGTACTGAGAGCAGTTCTCAGCCCTGTCCCTAAGCCACCCCACGAAGCCTTGGGATCTACTGGTTCTAAAATTCTTAAGGGCTTGCATCCCGTAAGTGTCTGTAGAGGGAAAGAGTCGAGGTTTCATCTGCTGATCAAGCCCAAAGCCTGTTCTTAGGAACGTGGCTTGCAACCTTAACGCTTCAAAGGGCGAGCTAGCAAGTCCAGGTTCCTTTAGGTGGAAGGACCTCAAAACAAGGATTTTCATACTTGTTTATTTGGACAGGAAAAAGAAAGCCAGCTGAGCGTCGGTGAGTGGCGGCTGCTGCGCACAACTGGGGCAGGAGGCTGCGGTGCTCCTCCACACCTCCCACTCCAGCAGGTTGAGGGCTGCCCCGGGGGCCGACCCCCCAGCATTTCAGACCTTCCCACGAGTGCGTCCAGAGACCCGGATGCCTCTACTTGTTGAGAACTGACCACAGATGACCTCCCGGACAGGTAAAGGGGACGAGGGTGGGACATCGATGCGTGTTCCAGAAAGACTCAACAGAAAGCATGTCACCATGAAAAGTCACAATGAATAGCCATCCATTCATTTTGCAAGACCTGGTTGCTAGGCGCTCTTATAGATGCCTGGATACATGAATGAACGGCAGAGACGGAGGTCCCGGAACTTGTGCCGTGTGCGCTCTAACAGGAGCAGAAGCAGGTAGCACACAATATTTGCATGCGTTCCCCTGCGCTGCAGGGTGATGTTAACAATAGATACGCAGGGCTGGAGAGGAGGCTCAGCGGTAGAGCCCTTGCCTGGCGCCGCACGCACAACTAAGTGGAGGAAAAGCAAAATTCTGATGAAAAAATAAAATTGACTCTTTCTCTTCTTAAAAAAAAAGAAGAAAAAAAAATAAATATGTGAACTATACAGAGCCAGAAGAGGGTAAGAGAAAGAGAAATGGCAGTTTCAGGGCATTGCATTTAAAACGTGATGAGAAAATACTTGAAGGAGATCGTGAAATGAATTGTGGGGAAATTCAGCTGGCGAGAACTCCAGATAGGATGAACAAACACCTTGAGGTGAAGCAGGACCAGCCCCAGGCCCTCCCACAGCCATCAGGCCATTGTGTCTGGAGCTGAAAGCACAAGAGAGAAAGGAAGAGACCACAGGTCTCGGGCCAGAGACGTCAGGCCCTTTGGCTCTTATTGCAAGAGCAATGGGAGACACTGAGGCTTCAGAGAAGAAAAGGGACGTGATCTGCCTTGCCCTAAGAGGACTGTTCTGTCTACTGTGTGGAGAAGAGACAAGAGGCCCTTATCAGTTATCTCTGCTGCATGACAGCTTCTGCAAAGAATTTTTTTCTTTTTAAGAGAGAGAGGGAGGTCAGTGGGGGCGGGAATCAAATTCATTTAGTTTTTCATGTGGCTTTTGTTGCTTTGACACTTGGTTGCGTACGTGGTGCTGGGGTTTGAATCCACATCCTTACGCATGCCAGGCAACCATCGAGCCATCGCTCCAGCCCCCAACTCTTGTAAATTTAACAGCTTAAAATAACACCAGTGTTTCAGCTCAGTGTCCTGGGTTGGCACTCCGGCCGCGGGTTAGCAGGGTTCTCTGCTGAAGCTCAGCAGACCGAAGCCAAGGTTTGGGCTGTGGTCTCGCCTGAGGCACGGGGCCTCTCCTCATTCTGGTTGGCAGAGTCAGCTTGCTTGTGGGTTGTAGAATGCAATGGGCAGCTGTTGGCTGAGGATGGCTGTAGATCCTGGAGGCCATCGGCAGGCTCCGGCTGTGTGCCCTCTCCTTACACGGTTACAGTAAGGCTGTTTGTTCTCCAGGCCAGCAGGAGGATCCCTCTTACAGGTTCACCTTCCTTTAGGAAGGACCCAGCCCCTTGGAAGGGCTTGACTGATTGGGTGAGAATCAACCAGGACAGTCCCCAAAGTCAACCGATAAGTAGACCAAGCACGGGCTTGACACCTGTCATGTTTATAAGTCCTGCCCGCGCTCCATGGAGGGGGTGTACAGGGCCATCTTAGAATGCCCTCTACCACAGGGGACAGGGAAGGAGCTGTCTTCATCATCCAGGCATGAGTAGGCGGGTGCTTAGAGGACGGTGATGGCAGCGGGGACATGAGCTATGGCCAGCATGAGGCATGAGGACAGTGGAGCCTACTGAATTCTTGGAGACTCCCGTTAGGTAAGAATGATGGACAGGCAAAGACGATGCTGAGGACGTCACCCTGAGCTCAGGGTGGGACTCAGGACAGCAAGCACTCGGTTAGCATAACCTGTGGCCCAGGCTCCCCATGCTTCTCTAGGAAGTTTGAGTGAGGTGGAGAGGGATCATTGTCCTCATCGCAGACGCTAGGAAATTGAATTAGATAGAGGTAGAAGTCCTCCAAGGTCTTGGAGCTGGCAAGCGGGGCCAGGATTTGTCCCTGGGTGGTCTATTTCCCCAGTCCTTACCTTTAACAGTGGTTAGATGACCTCCTGTGTACGCTTCTAATATAAAATCCCTGTGTCCAGTAGGACGGTGGCCTTACCGCGAGGCTGGATTCCTCTGCAGGGTGAGCCCTTCCCTGCAGCTCACTGCAAGGCCCTACTTTCAGCTCCGCTAATTTACTCAGGGCCATGGAGATGCCATTCCTGCCGCCCTGTGCCCCTCCAGCCCTCTGCCCACCTGTGATCCCTGACACCTCTTCTCTAACCTCTCCAGACCCCACAGTGACTTCCGCACTCTGCAAATGGCTTCCCTTCATCTCACCAGTTTGTGGGGATCACTTCCCTCTGCCTTTTTATAGGTTTTCTGGCTCATTTCCCAGAAGGTGGCATGACTACCTTGGGTTGTGACTTTATTACCAGCAGACACTCAGCGTGTGTACCTGCTGTGTTAGCTTGCTGGGGCTGCTGTAAGGAAGGGCCAGATATTTATTTAAACAACAGAAATGTATTTTCCCATGGTTCTGGAGGCCAGAAGATGAAGGAGTTGGAGGGTTGGTTTCTCCCGAGGCTCTCTTTGGCGGGTAGATGCCTGTCTCCTCCTGTGCATTCTCGAGGTCTCTCCTCTGCGTGCCCTGACTTCCTCTTCCTGAAGGGACACCAATCCTCTTGGATTAGAACCTTGTTTCATCTTAATTAACTCCTTGAAGACCCAGCCTTTAAATACAGTCACACCGGGGCTGGAGCAGTGGCTCAGCAGTTGGAGCGCTTGCCTGGAATGTGCAAGGACCCGGCTTCAAACCCCAGCACCATGTACACAACTAAGTGTCGGAGAAACAAAGGCCAGATGGAAAAATAAATAAAATTAACTCTCTCTCTTAAAAAGAAAAATATAGCTACACTTTGAAGTTCTGGGGGTTAAGACCTCAGCATGTGGCCTCGGGAGCCTCACAACTCGGCCCAGAACACCTACTACGTTTTAGGATCCTGTCGGGCATTCTAGACCTGGAGAAGAGCTGCTCTTGTTGGCCTTCCTGCTGCTTTACTGGAAACACGTCCAGGAGGCCAGGGCCCTGGGGACTGGCTGTGCAGAGACCTCTGACACTCACTCACTGCAATTATTCACATTGTCACAGGAAACCACTGTGCTGGCAGGAGCTGCTGCAGAATTAATGGAGACCCCGAAAGGACCGAGGAGTTCCACATACAGTGGAGAACAAACAGGGGTGACTCTTTGGGGATTCTCAGTCTCCTGCCTAACTGGTTCCCCAAAGCCACAGACCTAACTTTCAAAACCCAAGAGCGACTCTCTTGATTGATTGTAAAAAAAAAAAACGCAACAGATGGTTCTGTTTGGGCATTTTCTGTCTTGGCACGTGGGCCCACGGTGAGTGAGAGGCAAAACAAAAGTTAAAATAACCATCGCAGAGGGTAGATTCCACTTACTCCACAAGACAAATCACCAGAGCTGCCATTTGCCCTGCGATTTCAAAACCAGACAGTAGCTAGTTTTTTCCTAAACACAACTGTCTTCATTTGAGCTTTTCCTAGGGAGGACACCCCTCCGGGATTTCGCTGAGCCCAGCAAAGGCGGCCAGCTGCGTGCCCCTTACACCATGTTTACCAACATTCCTGCACCGTCTTTATGAGGCTTAATGGCCCCGATGAATTCCAGGGCGCACAGACTTAGCAGAAGGTGCGGGAGCCCCGACTCACATTTTCCAAATTGAGTCCACAATTGGCCTCGAGCAAGCCGTTCCCGCTAGAAGAAGCAGCACCCAGCCGCTGCCCACGTGCCCTTGGCAAGACGGCGAATACTATCAGAGGTAGAAAATAAAGGAGCTTTTTCAGAAAAGAAGAAGAATAAACCAAAGGTTGACCTGAGGTTCTGGGTACTGCTGTGGGTCACTGTTCCTTCTCTGAAGAAAACTAAAGAACTGCTAAATTATAAAACATTTCAACTCTAGCACTTTTGCTCACACTGCACAATCGTTTAGTGTGAAAATCTTGATACAGTACAAAAAAAACCCCAACCAACAGAAACATCAGGAAACCTCATCTATCCAGAATAATGCAGAAATGGAAAGCAAATATGAAAAACCTGGGGCAGCCAAAATGTCGCAAAACCATTGCAACTCGTCTGCACCCAACCCTGGAAACCCACACTAAAGGCTCGCACTTGAATCTGCTGCCAGGTTCCAGCATGCGGGCGGACTGCTTTCCAGTCTCACTGAGGACCAGAAGTCACAAATCAGAGCAGAGCATGCTCCCTACGCTTGGGAGGCAGGGCAGAGCTAAGTCAGAAGATCTCACAGGCACACCATGTCTCCTACCAGGAAGGAACTGACCAAACCCAACAGCCCCCTAGGCCCAAGTCGTAGGAAGGCTAAATTGTCTTTAACATCTTTTATTTAAAGTGGAAATAACATGCAGAAAACATTTCAGAAAAATGATTAAAGTAAAATATAAAATTGAGATGCCATGTCAAGACTGTACTGGTTGCAAGTGACAAAAACCCAATCTAAATTGGTACAAAAAGGGCATGTCATTTTATTTATTAATCCAGAGATGTTTTTGCTTCATAAACAAATGGATCTAGGAGGTTTGAATAACACTGCCAGGACCTGGCTTCTGTCCCCTGTTGATCCCTTCTACTTTGATTTAGTCTCAGACGGGCTCTGCCCTCATGGTGTCAAGATGGCTGCCAGTAGCTCCAGCTCTGATAAACAAGTCCATCCTCTAGTCTGACCACACAAATGGACAGGCAAGATTAACACATACTCATCCTGGACCCAACCCTGTGGGCAGAAGTTTGCCTGGTATTCTGGTTGGCCAAACTTGGACCACATACCTACTCCTGGTGCAGAGGATGAAGTCAGCTCCACCCACAGTAGAGACAGAATGGGAGAGGGATGAGCCAACAGGGGACAGAGGCTGGGAGTAGATGTTACCGTGACAGAGGGGATAAGATGTTAGGCAATGAGAGTTTGCGGATGGCTGTGGAGGAACCTGTATCCTTCCAGCACATACAGCATGACTCGAGACCTCTGTGTATAATGATTTTTATTGTTTTGTTTTTTAGGTAGGTGGTCAATGTTTAATAAGTAGAGGAGTTCTTGGTAATTCATTGGTAATTGGTGATATTTAGAGATCCCTAACACTGTACGACACATACACGCACACCTAATAACACTAGAATAGCTACATGTACGTTAGTAATAGATACTCATCTAGAAATATAAAACATATAAGTGAAGTGTGCACACAATTTAAAGGACTGTCTCATAGACCACCAAATTCACATAGTTCTGCACTTTTAGCCATTTCTGAATTTTTGTTATCCTATGAACATCTTTGTACATAGAGCTTTAAAAAAGAGCACTTCAGATCATCAATTTGCAACACAGTCCTAAAAAAGCAAGTTTTAAAATGTGAATATTTATTATTAAAATCTGTAAAATTATTTGTTTACATTCACAAATGATTGTGATAATAAACTGTGATAGGTCTGGAGTTTTCAATTACACGAGTAAATTTCCACTTAGCACCATTTGGGGTTTAGTTTTCTGTCACTGGCAGCCAAAAGAGTCTGGGGAATGTGTTCCTTTAAAAAAATCATCTCTGAACCTGGCCTAGGATGCTGGGGGACGTGGGGAGGGGCAGGGTGGGGGAGGGAATAGGAAGGACGTCAAGGAGGCTGGAGGGAAGGAGTATGGGGGAATCAACTCAGAGTGGAAACTTCCACTTCCATGAGAGTCCAATTAACACAGGGGTTTAATAGATGGAACCAGGGGAACCCAAGGGGGGAACCATGGAATGGCATCAGCCTTGGCTTGCTCTGTCGTTATACATTTGTTCTTGATTGTTTGATAATGAATCCCTCCTAATTGTGAGACCTTCTTTAACGAATAAAAAATAAATAAAATAAAAATTTAAACTAAATATGTTTTTATTCAGAACATGGCTTGTTGAACTACATCACTGAATATCATACTTTACTTTCAATGTCCTAAATGTGTTATCTATCAAGATATTTACTAAAATAAGAAAATGGTATAGCACAAAAAAAAAACTCATTTTGGTCATGTGTGGTGGCACCCAGGAAGAGACTACGTGCGAGTTTCTGTCCCAAGTGTGGTGGGAAGCAGGGAGTCCTTTCTCCTTCATGTGCTCAGCCCATCACAGCTGGGGGAAGACCACACAGCCGGGTGTAAGTGGAGGAGCAAGGGCCACTCTGCTGCTGTCAATCAGCTGGGAGATCCTGGGGGAGACAGCTGCATGACCTGGCTGAGATCCCGGCTCCTGAGAGCTTCGGGGTTCGTGCCCATCTGCCATCACCCAGTTGCTGTGTGAGCCACCCAGCCCTCCCAGCTGCTCTGCCTACCGTCCTCCAGGGCACTCAGCAGCACACTGCTACAACAGATCAGGAGAGAAATAGCCTGTCTGCAGCGGAGTCCTGTTGAGACCTGAGAAATAAGCTTTTATCAGCTGATGCTTCAGAACACGGCTATCTCAGGGCACAGGGAGATCTTTCAGTGCCCATGGGATTTCCAAGCCCAAAATGGCAAATACCCAGAAACGCCCTTACAGATCCAGCCTGAGGCCAGTGCTTCTCAAACGGCATGGGCAAAACCTGGATTTGTGTTAGTTTCTAATTGCCAGTATATCATGGAAGACTATAAAATATAATAAAATTTAATTATCCTGGAAATTTGAAAACACACACACACAAAACCCCCACAAATATGAGCCCCAGTTTTTACCAGATTCAAAAATTTCAAAATGCTTCTTCATTTTTGTACGTACTTTTTTAAGGACTGAAACATACTTCAAACTGTTCTGGCCCCTACAATGATTACAACTGCTCTGAGCAGAGCGCTGGGCTATGTTTTGAAGTTTTCAGGAAACTTCCTACTTAAAATACTTCTTGTCACCTAAATTAAGCAAAACACCATCAGCTTGATGTTTAAAGGTATCTGCCACATGGTCCTACCTAACATTTCCTCCATCCTTTAACTCACCTGTCCAGTTCATCATTCAAGCCACCAATGCTAAGTGCCTACTAAACGCCACGCCCACTCCAGGTGGAAGGTGACAGGTGAGGCCCATGCTGTAGTGCTCACCAACCAACAAACCACTGTTCAAACCTGTGCACAACCTTCTCATCCACTAAGCGTCTGAATCCCAGATCTTCATCGTGGCTACTCAAGTCAGTCTTTCCTTACTACAACCAAGTGTCTGAGGCAGGCTAACTTTACAAAGAGGTTGATTAGCTCAGTTCTGGAGGCTGAAAGGCTCTGGGGAGCCCTAACAGCACCACAGCTGGAAAACACTGCGGAGTGAGAGATCATGTCACAGAACAGGAAGCCAGAGAGCAAGTCAGGGTCGGGCTCACTCCTAGCAACTTGCTCCCTCATAGCTCAGGGTCCCAAAGAGCTACCTTAACCCCGTCTGAGGGTAGCACCCAATGATTTATGGGACTCCCACTAGGCCCCACTTCTTAAAGCTCCCTCACCTCCCACATCACCTCACGGGGGATTGAGCCTCCAACGCATGCACCTTGGGGGGACACTCGAACCATTGCAACGGCTCTGTTCGAATGTCAGCAAGTCCCTCTGATAGCAGCGATCATTAATGTCCCCTGCCGTGTTCTAGATATTGTGTTGGCACCTTACCAGTGCTCCTAATTGCCCCACCACCCCTGGGACTTTACCATCCCTTCTGCCACTGTACAACCTGGCTCTCCGAAAAGTTTTCTGATTGCACATTAGATACAACCATTTCACTTCTAAAGTCCATCTTCACACCTCTTTTAAAAACCTTTTTTTTTTTTCAGGGCTGAGGACCGAACTCGGGGCCTTGCGTGTGCTAGGCAAGCGCTCTGCCACTGAGCAAAATCCCCAATCCCTTAAAAAGCTTTTTATTGAAATAGGATATACATTTAGAAAAGTATACTATTTGCACAGCTCTATGAAAATTCAGAAACTCACCCCAGCCATGTACCCTGTAAACAGAGCACAAGAGGAACAAACAACACCCTGAACACCTCCTCACACCCCTGCCTGTCACTCCCTTCCTGTCCTAAGTGGAGCCATGACCCTGACTTCCAATTGGATAGCTGGGTCTTGCTCTTTCAGCAGCGTTGGCGAGGTTCATGACGTCCACTCCCGCTGCACCCTCCTCCAGCACTGAACGTCACGGTCCTGTTGGTGGGGTTTGGGTGGCCTCCAGTGCTGCCATGAACACCCTATTGGCTGGCTGCTGGTGAAGCTGTGGACTCATTTCTGCTCCATAAATAGCTAGGAACCAAATGAAACGTGGGGTTTGCATTATGCCCAGGGTCAGTACTGACTTTTTTAAAGGGTACTTTTAATATTCTATAATATTTTCATCTTGTTTGTGAATTTACTTCCTCTCCCCCATTAACTATAAATGGCTTTTCAGTCAATACATATTATTTATGCTCTGCTTCATTTTAAAAAAAATTTTTTAAAGAAAAAGGAACAGTGAGAGAGAGAGAGAAAGAGAGAAGCAATTTTTATTTAGTTTTCATGTCACTTTGTTCCTCTAACTCTTTGTTGTGTACGTGGTGCTGGGCTTAGAACCCGTGTATGCACGTATGCCAGGCAAGCGCCGTAACTGCCAAGCCATGGCTCCAGCCCCACCCTGCCTCCTTTTAAAATGAGTATTCTGACATATAAGATAACTAAAGTGAGAAAACAGGAAGGAAATTTAAGGACAGGGGAAATAAGAGGACCTATTGAACACAACGGCACAACTACATTTCCCAAAGGTGTAGCTAATTTTTAAAAAGCTGGACCACAAATATGGTTGAGCTTCCTATCAGCCAGTGCAAAGAAGGAATCGAGTTACACAATCCAGTGTTCGTAGGATGGAAGTTCAGCACCACTGTGTATTTCTGATTCCAGGATTTAAAAGGGTCAATCCAGGTCATCCTAAAGAGGATATTGTTGAGTACTTGAAAAGTCCAAAGTTTATTTCAAAAGAAACGATAATATCAGTTTCTCCCCTCTGTTTATAATGTCCCTCATAGGGACATGCCAAACACGAAGATGTCAAAAGGTCTGACGAAATCCAAGGTGTCAGGGAAAACGGGTCTCCCAATGTGGTCCCGGCACCTCTAGAAGTCTCTGAAACCTTTTCAGAGGGTCTGCGTGGCCAAAACCATCTTTACAATACTAAAGAAGTGTTTGGTCTTTTCACTCTAATCCCCTTACGAGAGCAGAGTTTTCTAGGGGTCACTGCATGATAGTTCAACAGAGCCAGGGCGGAAGCAGTGTGGGAACCAGCTGTTTTCTGTTGGCCATATGTCAGAGGCCTGCAAATTCTAGCTTAAGAAACATTTCACTGGGCGCCGTGGTGCACACTTGTAATCCCAGTGGTTCAGAAGGCTGAGGCAGGAGAATCACAAGTTCAAAGTCAACCTTAGCAACACAGCAAGACCCTGTCTCCAAAAAAAAAAAAAATGCTGGGGGATGTGACTCAGCGAGTAAGCACCCTTAGGTTCAATCTCCAGAACCAAGAAAAAGAAGAAATGTTTCCAGCAAAAGTATGCTCTAATGGGTTTGTTGTTGATATTTGATACATGATTTTTTTTTTTTTTAAAGAGAGGGACAGTGAGAGAGACACAGAGAATCAATTTTTATTTAATTTTTCATGTGGCTTTTGTTGCTCCGACACTGTTGTGTACATGGTGCTGGGGTTCAAACCCACGTACCTGTGCACACCAGGCAAGCACCATAAGTGCTGAGCCACTGCTCCAGCCAGATACATCATATTTTAAAAAATTAATTTCTAATATAATAAATATCTAGAGATGTAAGAACCCACATAAACAATCACTTTAGAGGTCCTGCAAAATCTTAAAAATGCAAAGTCCCAAGGCTTAAATGCTGAAGCACTGCTGGTCTGATGGAAGATTTCCCCAAAATGATGCTACTGGTCAAAAGTCTGAGCAGGTAAAGAAAGTGGAACATGGCCTGTGATCCAATATATTCGGGAAATGTTATGTCTACCCTGGAAATCACCAAATTAGAAGACAATGAATCTAACCAAGGCCATAACTCTGTTTCCTGAATGTTCTTGACTAAGACGCCCTCTTTCAAGTGCTTCTGTCATTATCCTTATGGTGTACCTGCAAGCTCCCGGTGACTGGCGAGGCCCTCAGTCAACCCTCATGGACAGCACCTTTTACAACTCAGCTCCCGTCAGGTGGACAGCAGTCTGGAGCTGCACATCCAACCGCAGGAAGAGTGATCCTGTTACGAACATCAAGGCAACTTGGCAGGACAGACAGCTCCTTTATTTCTCCAAAGAGGTGGACTGAGGGCAGGGAGAGGCGCAGGACAAAGACCCCAGTCAGGAAACAAATGAGAGTCTGTTTCCTCAGACAGTCAACCAAGACCCCACAGTTCTCTCTAAGCCCGGACATATTTCAAAGCAGATGGTACCACATACTTGCCTCAGTCATAATGAAATCTCAATTAGGCAGCTGCAGAAGTTTGACTTTAAGTTCTGTAACTTCTTGGTGACCCTTCGGAGAACAAATGTACCCCTCATTAGTCAGCTTCCTCTACTGGGTTGTTAACTGTAAGTCAATTAAGTGTTAGGAAATGCTTACCAAAAATGATGACTTTGGTTTTGAAACTATCAATCTTATTTCTTTTTTGACAGTAATTACATAATTGGGCCAGTTGTCTGCTAAGAAAATGCTAAGCTCACAATCATAAAATTAATGTCATCAAGCAGATCCTCTCAGGAGAGCCTCCAGTAATCTGCAAAGCACTCTGATATCTACGCATTAAAAAAAAGACGAGTCTTCAGAAGCATGCGAGAGCGAGCACAGGATGACAAGGCAAGAAAGGTAAGAGCAAGGCAGGGAGGGAGGGAAGAAGGGAAGTGAGGAAGAAAGAGGGAAAAAGAATCTGGTGGAGAGTCAATAAATATTTATCTCAACCAACGTGCTACTTACCTTTAAAATGCAAACAAACAGATGAACACTACACAAATACCGAGGCAAACAGAACTTCTAGCTAGGATAATTCAGTTTACAGAAAAAGCAATACACCACCGCAAAGTAAAAATAAATCATTTTAATATTCACATTTCACTCCTGTGAATTCATCACTGATTTCTGCAATGCATGTGCACTGGTCTAGTCTGACTTGCTTCATATTTATTTCTTTTCCCACATGGAGCAAGCTGCAACGAGAGATGGTTGAGCTGAACTGGATTCTTAAACAGCACAAAGTACCTTGTGCTCAGAGAGCCACAGGCGGCCGTGCAACATGGTGGTTTTGACCAAGATCTCTTCCTTGGAGGGGTACAACAGGTATGGTCCTTCTCAAGCCCCGGGGTTGCCTACGTTCACAGCACAGCTCGGCTAGGGATAAAGAACCTGCAGAGGCCTTGCAGAGAGCGCAGGAGTCAACCAAACCACGAGAACCTTCCCAGTGGCGCGATCTGCGCGGCTTCTGCTGAGGGTACACCAGCCCTGTGCAGTCTTTCATCCCGAGGCGCTGACTGGCAGCGTCAGTGTTCTTCTCAGCCATCTCTGCAGTGAGCTGCTGGTCGTGCAGATGTCCACCTGCACAATCGCAGCTGGCGGCAGCCTTCTCACTTCCTGCCAAAGGGATCCGACCACACCTTTAACCCTACGGAAAAAAACAGGAATAGCACCGGATCCACTTGCACATGTCCTAGCACCCCTCAAACCCAAACAGCAGAAAGCATCGGCACCAAGGCGTGCAGCTTGTGTGCTCTGAGGAACCGCTGCTGGAACCCAGGAATACAACAAGGCACCTTCAGATGGCTCAGAAGTTGCCCAACATCAGGGAGATAAGTATCTGTCTTAGTTAAAAAGTAAATAAATAAAAGACTGTTGCCACAGATAACAAGAGGTTTGGTTAATAAGTTGGAAACCTCTCATTCTCAGCCAACTTGGATCATCTTAAAAGAATGACCCATTTAGCCATAAAGGGAGTTTTTTGGGCTTTTGTATAAAGCCGAATCCCAGATCAATGAAAATAACTCACAGGTAAATATGATTTTTTTCCATGAGGGCAGGATTTAAATAGGTAATTGGTAAATACGGCTGCAAAAATGCTTCATATTAGCTGTGTTGTTACGTTCTGATGCCCACTTATCAAGTACAAGAGAGGAACCCCGCATACTCGCAAGGATTCTGCACTGAAATTTGAAAATGAAGTCTTGGAAGGCAGCTATAAAAATGGCAACTGCTGTGACAGAACTAGCAAAATCACAAGCTCGTTTCTAAGCTAAAAAGCCTGCTCCCCTCCCCAGCAAAGCCAATACGCAAACCACATGGCACAGGGCACAAATGCGATTGTTCTGTTTCTCTTAAGTTTACCTGGTGGCTGCACATCTTCTTGAACAATACCAGCCCGATTTACAGCCTGCTCCTTCTCTAAGAAACACAACAGAAGAATTACTCTTCAGGAGGAGAGAGTGAAATCTTTGTATTTACACCAGCTCACGACATGGGACAATTATAAACAATATTTATGGGGTTATTAAATTCAGAGATGCCATTACTCAAGGCTTTTAGGTTGTGGAAGTAAGATCCTACCACGTAAAAAGATTGGATATTTTCAATAAAATAAAAAAAGCTCCCAACTTCAAAAGAAAAGCTCCAAACTAACATCTTTTTCCTTTCATCTCAGCATTTTGGAAAGGCAACAAAACAACAGAAAAAGAACAGTTTTGAAAGAACTGGTGGGCGTGATATTACAAGCGGAAGGCTGCTGAAATGAAGGAACAAGTACAATTAACAAGAAAACTATGTCATTTGTATGTCTAAAATGCACTCCACTGAAGGACAGACTCAGAGCTAAATATGCTATGTTTTTGATAGGAAATAGAGCAGAAAATTAATCTTTGGGTGGGTGGCTTTGGTTTGGATAATTGAAGCTTCCCTAATTGATTGCAGGTGCTGTGCCAATTAGCAAACACATTGTAGCTACAGCGTCTAAGCCAGTCTTTTTGGAGATGTCCAACAGGCTGGGGCAGAGAGAAACTGGGCACTTTACAACCGTGGGCTTCAAGAGCTCTGACACATCTTTCTAAGTGGTTGAGAATAAACCCAAGGACTGTGACAACAAAGGCTTATTATTTTAAGTATCTTGACAAACGGCAGCGTTTTAGAAGAAAGACTAGGAGCCAAAGAATATTTACTACTAAATTATAGTAATTAAATGCTGTAATCAGACCTTTGTTTTAATCAGACAGACGGTGTTTAAGTCCACATTTAGCTCTTATCTAATATTAGGCTATTTTCTTTATTTTGGCCTCTGGATTCTCATAAAGTTACACAAGAACAAAGGTACAGAAAGCTCGATTTGCCAAATCTGATCCACTGAACTTGCTTCTCTAATGGTGTGACAGAAAGCCAATCCTAAATCACCTGATGGTTTGATCACTGCTGTGTTCTGCTTTGCAACTAGAACACTGGGCAA
This sequence comes from Aplodontia rufa, assembly GCA_004027875.1. Lineage (NCBI taxonomy): Eukaryota > Metazoa > Chordata > Mammalia > Rodentia > Aplodontiidae > Aplodontia > Aplodontia rufa. The sequence continues at coordinate 87,881 of PVKS010000327.1, forward strand.
TGGAGATCACGGGAGTCTTGATGTCCAATTCTAAGAGGGACTGCAGAAGACAGCACAACGAGGCCAGTGAGACCACGGCCTGCTGGCTTCAATCCTCGCTGAAAGGAGCAGGTGAACAGCAACCAAGACCCCAGCGTCTATACATGCCAAGACTCTTTCCAACACCAGTGGGTGATAAGGGGCCTCTAAGGTGTTAGACTTTCTGAAATAACACAAAAGGTGTTCTCATTTCCCAAGATGTTAAATTCTTGTACCTACCACGCTGTTAACATGTACATCTCAAAGTATGGATGTCTTAAACATGCTTGAGAAAATGCCAACTTGTAAAAGATCACACTGTCATCAGTCTTGCCAGGAACAAAAATAGATTCAATTTTCCAGACCTAAAAGGCCTATTCTCTGATATTATAAAAGAGGGAAGAGATGCCTTTTGAAAAAAACTGATTGTCATAAGGCGTTCTACATGTACAGATTTAAGAAAATCAGTCACCCTGGTACATCGAACACATTCTTTAAGCAAGTATTACTTGCTTAATCCAAAGATGCTGGCAGGCTGCCAGGCATGGGAGGACGGCGACTCTGGGTGGCAGGGACAGAATGCCTAATTGTGTTTTAACTTCTTATGATGCGTCAGAGAATCAAGGGGGGAGAAAGGAATCCCTGTCTCCAGTTCCTTGCTAATTGCTAATGAGGTTGGAAAGAGGCTGAAGATTTGTTTTAAATAGACCATAATCTCGTTCTAATTCTTGGACTAATGCAACCACCTCTGCATTTGGCCTGGACAGGCAATTTAAACCAGCCCCTACCAAACGACACCCAGGTATTAGCAACCTATCTACATCCCTAGTTCTTTAATCCATTAATGTTTTATAAATACTCCAAGGCCAAAGCAGTCTTATGTAAATTCATGATACCACACAAAAACACCTCATTTGTGAATGCAGAATATGCTAAAAGGAAACCAGAAACTAGTCCATCAGGACTTAGCCAGCACAACTTGATGAGATGGACAGGTTTCAATTTCGCTATTACTGGAGACATCAAACATTTATATAAACCACAGGAAAAGGGCAGTAGTGAGAGCCAGGGATTTAACTACATGGACAAATAAGCTAATTACTGACTTTGGTCGTGAGCATGTTTCTATCCTGGGCAAAATTATGAAACCCAGCTACAGGACGCTGGGTTGGAAAATTCCCCACTCCAGTGTCTCAGCAAGCCCGACTCTGCCCCCTGGTGCTAAGGCAATGGTTTGATTTGTAGTTTTAATTGAGAATCCTCATCTTCAGTCAAAGGGCCGCCCATTATTAAAGCTGTTTACACATGTAGGTGGGCTGATTTCATATGGTAGTGGAAGAATCCACCTCATAATTTTTAAGTCTGTGAAAATGAAAACATCCTTATATTAAATGTCTGCATTAGGAAATCAATCTAGTGTGCGACTTGTTACTGTATTTAACATCAACAGTCCTGCAAACAAATGCAATACACTTCAGGGCCAGCTCCCTCAGCAGCCTTGGAGCACTAGCTAGGGGTGCGCTAGGGGAAGAGCAGCAGGAAGAAACCAAATTAAAAAAGCAGATAGAAACAGGTGCAAAACAGGACCTTGGCAATCTCCCTCCCCCACCTTTTCCTGCCAATGAGCAGCTGAAATACAGCAACTGACAGTGTGACCTCATTGGGAAAAAATGCTAAATTTGAATATGGACAAAGCATTAGATAATAGCATTGTTATCACTATTAAATTTCCTGGATTGGATGACTACTGTGATTAGATAATAGAATGTCCCTGTTCTTAGAAAGGGTAAAATGTTTAGGAATGAAAGCTCACAATGTCTTTAAATTAGTCTTATATTGTTCAGTAAAATAATAGTAGTAATCATAATATACACGTAAATACAATTACATATGTAAATATGTATGTGTATATTATCTGCAGGGGAGAAAGCAGACATGGCGAATGTTAACTGGCAAATCTAGGTGAGGGATACAGGAATTTATTGTATTACTCTTGGATCTTTCTGTTGGTTCGGGTTTTTCATAATAAAAAATAAGCAGCTGTGGGGCTGGAGCAGTGGCTCAGCGGTTACACGCCTGCCTGGCATGCACAAGGATGTGGGTTCGAACCCCAGCATTATGTATACAATGAAGCGTTGGAGCAATGGAAGCCACATGAAAAATTAAATAAAATTAATTTTCTAAAAAAAAACAACAACCCATAAGCAGCTGTGAGACACATAATAAGAAATTCCAGCAACTGCTCCGTGTGACTAATTCAAAGATGTCCTTTAAAATACAATCCTTGTTAAAGATACTTTCTTTGTGCTCCCACTTTGCTGCTGTCACCTGGACACACACTGCCTACAGGGCATCCAGAACAGAGGTGTACTGGAGGCAAGTGTGAGCGAGCTGGCTGAGGGCACCAACGGCCCTGAGGGCAGGGAGGAACCAGAGGCTGGGGAGTGGCCGCGCACACCACCAAAACGGCAAGTAAGAACAGAGGCTATACCAGCAATATAAACCAGAGGCTCAAAGCGACCAATGGCCATACGCTAGTGTGAACCAGCAGCCAGGGCAAAGCTAACAGCATGTGGCGTGTGTGAACCACAGGCTAAAGAGGAACCACACCGCCATAACAGGTCATGAGAGCAGGTGGATGAAGGACCAAATGGCCTCTTGAACCACTGGCTTCTTCTAACACCAGCGAGTCCTGCGGAATCCAGGGAGCTTTGTAATGCCGTTAGAAAACGAGGCTTCAGTCTGCGCATTTCATCTGGTTGGGTGGTGAAAGGAAAGCACACTGTAAGCCCTAGCATGTGCTGGGACAGCGCCCTTACAAGGCAGGAATTGTTTCCACATCAGTGATTTCCCCTGACCCCGATCTGAATGCACACTCTCAGTTGGGGGCAGCCAGGTGTAACTGAAAGAGAACTTGACTGAACAGCAGGAGTGCAGAGGCTCCTCCCAGCTCTTCCGTGGGACCTTTCACTTTCGCTGACTCTTGGAACATCTCTCATTGCCTTGAAGATACTATGACAAGGCATTAAGCAGACAAGGGCAGGAGAGTCGGGGTCTGGTGTCCACCTAGCAACTAATGTACAGGGTGACCCTGGACAAGTCACCTACATGAAGGGAATGAATGAGTGCAAGTCCCTTCTGGCAAAACAAAACAAAAACCCTGATTTTAGGCTTGTGCACATCTAATTAAAATTAAAAATGAACAGGATCACGAAAATGATCTTTCATTCTCACTTTACCAGTTGCTCTCAATGCCTAAAATGTATGTTATCTCTAAAAGGCCATATTCAGGATCACTGCCCAGTTCTAGAATACAAACACAGATCAGGCTTCTAGTTCCTGCCATCTCTACTCTTCTCTAAAGATGCACTCTTTAGACAAACCACACCATGCAAGACGATAAAAGCTAAAAGTGATGTCCAGGGCCCCCTCCAGAACAGCAAAACTGTAACAAAGCTTCTAGTCTGGGATAGCTGACCCCCAAGGCCAACTGCAACCTCCCCAGTGCTAGTTGCAGATTTATCATGTACAGACTGAACTTGCACTTCACACAACACTTGGTAAAACCTTGCTGAGTTAATCAAAGAGCTGTAGATGACACTGAATGTCAAAATGAAGTCCAGTGAGGCACACTTCTAACAGTGGCCCTCTGCTTAGCAATCATGGGAAAGCCCCTTGGCTTTGTCTTACCCTACACAGTCTTTTGCCTCTTTTCTCCCAGTTCCAGAAGAGACCTTGGGACTTCCCTGTCCCCCTTCCCCATGTCCTGGATGGCCTAGCCAAAGGATCATAAGTGATCTGATGCTCCACCTCTACATGGCTGGGGCTCTTTCTGTGCCAGCCTCTGGTATCAAATTCTTTTTTTTTTTTTTTATCATAATTCAGTTCTGAGAGATTGGCCTTCTGCCCTGACCTTCCAAGAACTGAGCTTCTCCTCAGTATGCCCCAACCCCCAGGAACAGAGGGAGCTGGTGGAAGAGGTGCCCCAGAGATGAGGGTTCAGAACACCTCCCCTGGAGGGCTGCCTTCTCTCTCCAGTACCTTCCCTCTTCCTGACTCAGCTGACTCCCCATTCCTCCCAGGCAAGGCACCTTTCACATTTGGGGCTGAGAAATTCTTTGCAAAGGGGGACTGTCCTGTGCATTGCAGAAAGTGTTTTCTGGCTTCTATCCAGCACAAACCAGCAGCACACTTGCCTTCCCTTCTGTCCCCTAGTTGTGACAAGCAAAAAGGTCTCTAGATAGGGTCAAATGTCCCCTGGGCACAAAACTACTATGCTAGTCTTCACAAACCACTACTTCAGTGTTCACAATAGAAACTTTTCTAATGGAACCAAAGCAAAGCCCTTGTCCCAAGGTCAATTCCAGAGGTTGTAAAAAATGGAAACAGATTAAGCAGGACTTCATGCAGCCCCACATTCACCCCCACCCGTGGGCATGCAGACTGGCTGGAAGGCAGAATGTAGAGGCCATTTCAGCCTTGGCTGATGAAATAAGCTACGAGGAAACTCGAGTGTGTACTTAAAATGCTCTGCCTCAGAAACCAAATGCTGCAGCATTTGTAATGGGCAGAGCATTTACATGGAGCTTTCGCCTTAAAACACCAAGATTTCAGTCTCCACTCATATTCTCCAGGGGCAGGGCTGGCCCTCTTCCATCTTTGAGATGATTCAGGTTTCCTGGAGAACAAAATGAGTCTCTAATGCCAATATTTTCTGTCTGACAGATGGTTTCAGATGTATCAAAGTGCTAATCCTTGCTGAGGTATAGGTCTCAAGGAAGGAGAGTTTGGCTTTTAGAATGATAGGAGTTGAATGATTAAGGAAGGAAATTACTCCCCAGATATTCACCACTGTCATGTGAGCAACCGGCTTAAATGAAGAATCCAGCACAATCTGAAAAACGATTTGAGGGGAAAAAAGTGAAAAAACTAGAAAACCAGGTTAACACTTTAGGTTTGAAATATTTCCACTCAAAGACATCTTTGGGAAGGGAAATAAAGTGCAGTAAAAACACATTTCAGCTCAGGATGATCAGGGTTCCATCTCCCTCAGCCCTAGATCACCATTCCCAGCCTGGGTATTTGGAGGAGGCTGAGACAGGAGCCTGGGTTGGAATATCTGCCTTGCCACTTACTGGCTGTGCGACCTTGCGCAAGTTATACAACCACTCTGAGCCTCAGTTTCCGCATCTGTAAAATGGGTAATAACCTCCACCTCAGGGGAAGCGTTATAAATGAGACGGCCCCAACCCACACCTAATCTAACATACCATATTAAACGCTGTGTTACGTTAACTATAAGTTGACCTACTATGCGCTGGCTGAGTTCCTATAAATCATGACCTGACTCCCGGGAGGCTCCACAAGTTTATTACCGATAGCGCAGAGCTACTTGTAGACGGGAACGCTGAGGGTCCGAGAGGCTGTGCCACTTGGACGCAGCCACAAAGCTGCACTAGGCAGAGTTCGAACCCGGCTGTGCCTGACTCCTGGGCCCAGCTCTTTCCAGGGCACCGGGCGCAGGCGCCTGCGTCGGGTGAGGGTGACAGGGGTAGTGCCTGGGGCAGGCCACCGCGCGAGGGCAGAGGTCACTCACTGTACTCCTCCAGCCTCATTAGGGGCCGGAAGTAGATGGGGTAGAAAGCGGCGCCGACCAGGGAGACGAAACCGCCGAAAATGAACACGGTGCGTAGGTTCCGGGACATGGCGCCGGGAGGGGCTGCCCTGACCCACGAAGAGACCTGCACTCTTGGGAACCTTACTCTGCCCGCCAGGCCCGCGACCCGGCTCGGAAGAGGCGGAGCGGCTTTCGCTTCCGGGCCTTGGAGGGGCGGGGCGAAAGGCGGGGGCGGGGCCCGGGAGGGGCTGATCAGGGGCGGGGACTCGGGACGGGGTGGGGTCGGTGGCGGGGGCGTGTCTTACAGGGGCGGGGCCTTTGGAGGGGCGGGGCCTGGGCGGGGCGCGGGCGGGGCCTCAGGCCCTGAGCGCCCCGGGCGCTTCCCCGACCGAGCGCGGCGCTGGCTGGGTGCTAGTGGCCGGTTGCTGCTAGAGCTTTTGACGCGCTCCACCTGCCGGAGGGTTCCTGTCAGCCCGCTTCCCTGCGATGGGGCAGGTACCTCCTTTAGCCGCTCCACCCACCACGTCCAAATCTTACTCCCCGCTTTACCAACCGCGCCTTTTCGTCCTTCCCCCTATGAGGAGCTGGACGCTCTCTAAAGCTCGCTGGTTTAAACCTCAAATCAGTGCATTCAGTTTACCGGTGAGGGGAAGCTGGAGGCGCAGCTTCAGATAAGTCACTGAGCCTCCCTGAGGGTAGTTAGTGGGGATGAGACAAGGGCCAATCGCCTGGCCCGGGATGGCCCCCACTTCTCTCCCTGTACCCTGTACCAGTAGAGGGATCGGAAAAGAGCAGAGAGCCAGCGGGCAGTCCCACCGACCGGGCTCTGGGGCTCTGGCTCATTGCCTGAGGTGGGGGCCACAGAGGACAGACATCTGCTTCCTCATCCAACGTTTGCCATCCTCTGCACCTGTACCCCTTACAGTAGTTGGGCTGTGCCTGAATACGACCTGCCCAGGGGGACTGGACAGCTGAGATCAAGATTCTTTAGGTCCTCACTCAATCCTTTATAGATAGAAATGATGTCAGTAGCTGGGGCTGGGAAGCAAAGAGGATATTTATCTTGACCCCAGTGGCATTATTTAGTTCAGAAAAGATCTACAGTCTTTCAAAAATGGTGTGAAGATCTACAGTTTCCTCTTTCTTTGTAGTTGGTAGTTGAATCAAGCCACCATCTACCTTTGTAGTTCTAGAAGCATATAAATCAGTTGTTTGATCTGTCGGCAGATTTATAGTCTATCTGCCAAGCCCCAAACGCCAGAGTACTGTGGAGGGCCCAAGATGAATAAGACATGACCCCTGCTTTCCAGGATCCTGCCATAGGACATATACATGAGAAGATAACTAATGGCCAACACAGCCCATTGCTGATGAGTGACACAGTCCTACAGGCTACGGAGTGCAGAGGCGGAAGACAGATGACTGTGTTGTGAGGTGGTTGCTCCTCAGGCACCTGCAGGAGCTTGTTGGGTAAGGAGAAAAGACTTCACAGCAAAGAGGGAAGCTGTGATACATGCTTCATTTCACATGACAGAAAATACCCAAGTGTAGTGTGCATTTGTCATTTTTAGCAGCCCAGGATCCACTTCATGTTTTTCTGGTAATAGTGCCCCAACATCTTCTGGAAAACCACTCCTCTCACACTCTTTGTCCATGAGGAAGCTGGGGCTCCCCCCATCACAACCACCATCCTGCTTCTTCCTGGCTCCAGCCCAACCAGGCTTCTTTGCTCAGGATTCAGGCCGATGGAGTTGCATCCTCCTGGCCATATGACCATGTTGAGCCAGCCGTTTCTATCCCAATTCTACTGATAACTGGATTTGAACTTGAGGGCTTGAGGCACTGCAGCTGGAAGGGGGTGGGAGATCACAATTTAGGGACTAAGAATGAAGTCAATGCAGGATGGCTGAGAAATGGAGAGAAGCCAGACGTTGACTCTGCTCTTGAGCCACCTGTACCTGAACAAATCTATCCCTAGACTGCTCAGAATGACCCAATAAAATCCCCCTGTTCCTGAAGCCAGTTTGAATTGGGCTCTCTCTTTTATTACATGAGATAAAATGTCCATGGATGTAATTCTGCTTGCATCACACTTTCATGAGAAGTCAAGGCAGGGGTTACTCTATTTTACAGACCCAGGCACTGAAAGCCAGAGAGCTGAACTCTCTCAGGGTCACACGTCATTTGATCTTTTGCGATTCCTGATCCCTCTGTGAGCAGGCTTGGCAGGATAACCAGCCAAGTGCCCCCCACCAACCTCTGCAAGCCAGAATGGAAGATGGCAGGGGAATGGGGCATCCTGATGAGATTGCAGCAGATGAGCCACCCCCTCTCAAGGTAATGAGGCCAGTGACTTTTGACTTCTCTATCCCTGTCAGAATGATCTGAAAGCATTAACTGTCCAGCAGAAATGAGTGCCATTAGTATGGATTATTAGCCTTATCACACCAGAAAATACTGTCACTTGCCTGCCACAGATCCCTGCAAATGCAAGTTCATTTCCTTGATCGCAGTGTTCACAGGTTTCTTCAGAAAACCTCACTCCCCTGGGTTTCCGTTCCCCACTCTCCTACCAATTCAATGTTCTGGACAGAACATGGTAGCAGTTGAGCTCAGTCGAGCTTTTTAAATTCAACAGTAGCTCACTGAATCAGGCCCAGGGTGCCGCACACCTGGGTTTTGGTGGAAACTGCAGAATAAAACAGCAGCGTCTGATGTCCACTTGGGGTCAGAGCTCTGGTGGAGGGAGACAATGTGGCAGCCCATAGCGCCTGCTTCCTGGCCCTCAGCCTCTTCGGATACCAGCTCCTGGCGTCTTGGAGAATGACTTTGCATTGGTGTTCCTGACTGAACAGTGAATCCAGCAGCTGCGGGCGCTTCTCATGCAGTACAGTACTAGCATCAGGAATCGTAAGGACACCTGCCCTGTGCAGTCACCGTCATAATTCACTTTTTCAGTGCTCCTCATGTCTCTGAACAGGCATCCCTGCGTTCAGGGCAGGAGGCTGGTGCATAGCAAGAATGATTTACTCAAGGTCACCTTGGCAGAGCAAGGATTCAAACCACGCGGTCTGGCTCCAGAGACCAGTGCTTAACCATCAAGCTAAATTGCCTTGCAAAGTTAGTGAGCCTGTGTTGTAGGGCATGGGTATGGCCCAACCGAGTCCTATCAGTCTCTTTCTCCTAGAATTAAGAATCGTGAGGACAGGGACACAAAAATAGATGGCATCGTTGCAGTGAATTAATTCTGTTGCTAATGCGCTGATGAGATTATTGCACCTCTCCCGCTTGCCGTGATCTTGGAGCTTCCCTGGTTTCCCCCTCGCAGGCTGATTCTTGAGTGAACGTTATCTTCTGCAGGCTTCCCACGCGCTTCCAGTAAACTCTGCTTGAATTTAAGTCGGTCAGAGTCGGTTGCAGTTCATGCCACCAGGAGACACAAAAATCAACACGATTCCTTAGGACATATGGCCCAGACGCGGGCTTGGGGCTTCATCGCTGGGCTAATGTTTGGTAAAGCCAAAGGAAGTCTGGGTCTGGGGGAAGGTATTTGTGCACAGATAGGGAGAGCTTGAGCAGGATGCAAGTCAAATATGTCAGGAACCCTCGGGTGCATTTTTTCATCTCAATCACTGAGAAAAAAAATTGGTTTGGGCTCCTATCCACACTTTCTCCTTCTTCCCTCTGGATGTGAAGATTGAATGCTTGCAGGGAGCAGACCGCCAGTGGTGTCTCGCACCGGGTGCAGACAGACATCAAAGTTAATCCGCTCTCTGATCTAAGCAAAGTGGGGATGAGGGTTTCCTGGGACAGCAGCTGCACTAATTGTGACACTGCAGCCCAGCAGATGTATTTTTAGAACATTGTGGATTCCCAAAAAGTATCCTTACTGGCTGTGGGACAACAAACGGGACACTTAGAGTAGGAGGTCTCACGCAGGAACCTCTGGACTGGTGCTGTTGAGAATAAGACAGGAAGTAGGGGCAATGCTTACCTGATTTTACGGGGCCCTGTGGTTCTCCGAGCCTCTACTTATCTGTGAAGTATTTCCAGTTTAGATCATTTGTCAAACTTTCTTCTTTCGCTTGCCCTTTCCACGTAAGAGCTCTCCCCAGATATCTGTCTTGGCTTATCTGTAACATGCTGTGCATCTCCCAGCTTTAGCTCACGTCGTTATGATTCCAGAGAATACAGACCCAGTCCTTCTGCCAAACTCCAGTGTTACATATCTGCTAGAGAGCTTCAGGTTCCAGAGCAGTTCCTCCTGCTCCCTTCTTCCCCCATCACTGACTCTGGCGTGGTCTGTGGTCTCATTTGCTCTCCCTGGCCATGGCTTCCTAACTGTTCTTGCACATGCCGTCATCTTCTATCCCTAAACTATGTCACTCATAGGGTAGTTATGAACTAGTATGTATTAGCCTGTGTTCTGTCGCTATAACAAAATACCTGAGGCTGAGTACTTTATAAAGAAAAGTTCATTTAGCTTACAGTTTGGAGACTAAAAATTCAAAATTGGGTGACCCTATCAATTTAGGTTCCAATAAGGGCCACAGCAGTGAGAGGACCTTAAAGAGTGATCACCTAGTGAGATAGGAAGCCAGAAAGTGGGGATTGGCAAGTCTCACTCTTTTATAACAACCCATATTTAAATAACTAACTCACTTCTCAAGAGCTACATTTTTAGTTCCTTTTAAGGGTGATGTTACCCAATGGCCCATTCTCCTCCCTCTAGGCTTCAGCTGTTAAAAGTTTCCACACCCCAGGCATCACCACACTGAGGACCACACTTTCACATGAATCTTTGGGGGACACACTCAGACCATATTCAAACCACAGCAGTAGCTAAAGTTGTCTTTTGAAAACACAAGCCTGTTCCAGAAGACTTAAGTGTCTCCCTCGCATAGGACTCCCTCAGCATGGCTGTCAGGATGTGACCAACAGGTCAGGAAGACACCCGCTGCCTCCACGCACCTCTGCTGAGAGAAGTGATAGTTTTCCACATCTTGGTTGTTGTACCCTAGGCCCGTGGTCACAGAGGCCTGAATCAGCATGGACATCTGACCCAGAACCAGTCCAAAGTCAAAGCCTCTGCCTGCGTGGAGAAAGGGCCAACCCAGTTGCAGCCTCCACCTTGGAATTTCACTTGGAAAGTCAGGGAGAAGCAGGAGGCTGGCCGGAGGCACAGAGGCAGAAGCAGTGTCCAGGCAGCTGGGACAGAGCTGTGGCTATGAGTCAGCAGAAGCTGGAGAGATGAGCCCTCACCGAGTGGATGGCCAGGGAATTGCCTGGGAATAGCAGGAAGCAGAGGACGATGGCCGGAGCATGAAAAATAAGAGCCAGATTCCTCCTGCGGAGGAGTAACAGGAGGCCTCAAGCCCTGGGACAGCCTTTGACTCCCGTGCTCATTCGCCGTTTCCTACCACGTGTGCTGAGCAGTCACTGCAAGCCAAGCATTAGACAAAGGTGTCACCATCACGGATTTGGGAGGTGAATGATCCATATTTTTTCAAGGTCAAGAATAGGGAGTCCTGGGGTGGCTGAGCGGTGGCTCAGCGGTTACGGCACTTGCCTGGCATGCACAAGTATGCGGGTTCAAACCCCAGCAACAAAGGCCACATGAAAAACTAAAGATTGAGTCTCTTTCCCCCTCACTGTCCCTTTCTCTTAAAAAAAAGAATGGGGAGTCCTAAGTTCTGGGAAGAAAATAGATCAGACAAGGGGACTAGCAGGGGCAACCAGGTTTCCGTAGATCTCTGCCTCCCTAGTCTTAAATGACCCATCGTTTCCCGTAAGAAGAGCAAGAATCAGTTTTGCTTGCTGACAATAAAAGAGCTTCCTGGGAACCGCCTAGTGCTCCCCAGCACCCGATCTGCTTGAGGTGCTGACTCCAGCCCCCCTCGGCCAGCCTCTGCATTTCCACTCTCATTCTTCCCTCTCTTTGGAACAACTTCCTCCCAAGAGCCTCTTGTCACCGTCCTGTCCAAGGACATTCTCAAATCCCACTTCTGCTAGGAGTGCTCCCTTTATCACCCGATGTGAAATTAACTCTTCTTTCCTAAACTCCTGTTTGGATCATCTGTGGCTCCGTAACTACCCCAAAACTTACTGCTTGAAGATGACAGCTCGTCATCTCTCACGACTCTGTGGGCCAACTGGGCTTTCTTACAAAATGCTGCATGTGACTGGATCATCCTCTGCTTCCTGCTGAAGTCATCTGGGAGCTTGGTACGCTGGGCTGTCCAACTTGGCTCACTCCTGCCGCTGCTGACAATTGATGCTCACTTAGGTGTCAACTGCGTCACACACAGGTGACATCGCTCATCACGGCAGTTTGCTTCCAAGAGGGAGCTCCCCAGAGAATCAGGAGCCGGATGACTTAGCCTTGGGAGTAATCCCCAGTCACCACAGTGGCATTCTGGAGGCCGAGCAGGCCATGGGACCAGACCAGCTTCCAGGGGAGGGGGCGAGATGGCACCTCTCAGTGGGAACAGTGGCAGGGAATTTGCAGCTCTCTTCCCCTATGCAGTATTCATGGTGCTTTTTCCATTATGCCAGGCACAGGGATTGACACCGTTTGCCTCATATCGCTCTTATTTACGTGTCCATCTCTCAAGATTTTAAACCCCAGGTGAGACACTGCATTTTATTTAATCCATGGCTTTCAACGTAATAACCACAATAACAACAAGCAATAAGAAGTTTCTCCATCATGCGTGGTGTTGGACTTTGGAAGTGGGGCGTACCCCAAAACTCGTATGGGAGACAATGCAAGGGGGCTTAGAGGTAAACGATTGGGTTCTGAAAGCCTCAACCCAGTCAGCGCATTGATCCCGACGTGGATTGACTGGTGACAGCAGGCAGGCAGGGTGGGTCATTGGGGCGAGTCTTGGGGTATGTATTTGATGAGCTGAGCTTGGTCTCTCTGCTTCCTGGTGATGTCCTGAGCCACGTTCCTTCATCACACTCTTCTACCATGATGTCTGCTTCACCTTGAGCCGCGAGGAATGGAGTCATCTGTCTATGGACCGAGACCTCTGAAACCATGAGCCCCCAAATAAACTCTTCCTCCTTAAACTTGTTCTTCTTGGATCTTTCCGTCACAGCGGCAGAAAGCTAACTAAAACACATGGTGACCTCACCTAATGGGACAAATAATCACTCCTAATCTCTACCCTGACCAGACAGACGTTACCACTGTTTTACAGATTGGGAAACTGAGGCATCCTGAGAGTCAGCTTTCCCCGAAGCCACAAAATTCATCAGAGGCAGAGCCAGGATTCGAACCTGTGTCCTTATTCTTGCTCTTCTACTGCTGTCTCACAATCTTGGCACTCTTAGTCAGTTTGGACTGCAATAGCAAACCACCATAAACTGGGTGGCTTAAAACATTTATTTCTCATAATTCTGGAGACTGGGAAGTAAAGGATCAAGGAGCTGGCAGACCCCGGTTCTGGTAAAGTGTTCTTTCCCTGGTTTGCAGACGACCGTTCTCTCTTTGTAGTTTCACAGGGTAGAGAGACAGGGTGAAAGAACTCTTTCCTGTTTGTTTTTGTTTGTTTTCCTGGTGCCGGGGATTGAACACAGGGATGCTTAATCACTGAGCCACATCCTCAGCCCTTTTTATTTTTATTTTTTATTTTGAGACAGGATCTTGCTAAGTTGCTTAGGGCCTCTGGCTAAGTTGCTGAGGCTGGTTTTGGACTTGGGATCCTCCTGCCTTAGCCTCCTGAGCCATTGGGATCACAGGTGGGCACCACTGTGCCCTGCTTCTATTTCTGTTTTTAGGGGCACTAAATCAGTCCTGAGGGCTCCACCCACATGACCTAATTACCTCCTAAAAGGCCCACCTGCTATAGCAACCGCATTGCAGATGGGGGCTTCCAAACACTGGGGGAGAGGGAACACACACCAACATTCACGCCATAGCAGACTCTATGGCAATGTGCACAAGTCACTCCGCGCTGGCTTCCTGAAGAGCCCCTGGCCAGAAGGAAGAAGAAGAAAGAATGCAGTATAGAGAGAGAGCGAGTGGCACCCGGACCGGTCAGCAATTGCTCCGGGTGGCTGCAGCCAACGCACTGTCCAGAGGTTCAGTACCGAGCACCCTCAGGCAGCCCACTAAATAGAGCAGAGTTGGGGAGCTCAGCTACAAACAGTATTTATTGGGTCTGAGTGCCTGATGCAAGGCTTTCCTCCAAAATTCCAATTTTCTCTCTGCCAAAATAAGTGATGGAGGCTTATGGTTCACGTAGCTCAGCCACCCAGGCCAGGGTCTGGCCACTCTGAATTTCTGGCCTCCTTCCTCCCAGCCAGAAGTGAATCTAGATTTACTTGCCTCTAGGAGCAAGCACCATCTCCTGCTTGGTGAGCTCCTAGCTTGAGAAGATTCTGTTTCTTTCCTGAGAGTATCAATCTGTGCATACAAGGCCACTCTCCGTGGAGAAAGAGATCCTAAGATAAGTGAGAACTTCACATCCAAGGAGAGAGCAAATAAAACCTCAACATGTTTTACGTTAAACAACCTCTTCTTCTCCTGTCCTTTTATGGACATAGAAGGGCATCGTCAAAAGTTAGAAAAATAACTTCAGTTCTGCAACAGTCTGTGCAAAAAGCGGAAGCATAGATCTTTTTTTCCTCTCTCCCCTCCATGGCCTCCATATTCAAGGACCACCCCTGCCCATACCCACACCATTCCCAAAAGCTGTCATTTGTGAACAGTGGCCCTAAGCTCAGACAGCACAGAGCAGGCTTGCCTTTGGGGTTCAGATGGAAGCTATGTGGCGCCTACGTACCTGTGGGGTTGGGCAAACGTTTCCCTCCCAGCCTGTATAGCAACACTCTTAAGTCTTCACAGCCAAGTCTCCAAGGCTACTCCTTAGCCCCTAGGTAGGCTAAAATGGCATAGCAAATTGTTAAAAATACTGACTCCGAGACTCTGGAAAGTCTGAAATGATGGAAATCTGCCAAGCACTAGAGAGATCCATTCTGAAAATATCAACTACTTGTGTATTTAAGGTCAATCAAACTCGTCACCTGGGTTGTCTCAAATGTAATCTCATCTCACATAGTATGTTGGGTTTGCTGAAATATTTTTGTCCCTTCCTTCTCTGCCACCCTCCCCCCATAATCAACCTCCATGTTGCAGCCAGGGTGCGTCATTAGAAATTGGAATCAGATGATAAGACTCTTGGCTCAAATACCCCAGAGACTTCGCAATCTCTTCGAATCATTTTCAGGCATCTTGATGTCCTAGAAGGTCCTAGGTGATCCGTCCCTTCCTCCCGCTGCACCTCAACTCCATCTATCCTCCCACCACACGCGTTTCCTGCTGGACTTTGCCCCAGCAAGTCTGGCCTGGCCTCTGGACCTTTGTACTACGGTTCCCTCGCTAGAAATTGCTCTGTGCTCTTGGCCTGGCTCTACCTGTCATTTAAGCATCTGTTCAGGTGGCAGGTCTGTGGTTCAAATGTCCCCACCAAAACTCATAATGAAAATAATCCCCAATGCGAAGTATGAAGTGGTGGTCAATTAATCTGATGATGGTGTTTGGAGGTGGGGCCTTTGGGAGGTCATTATGGTTAAATGAGGACATAAGGGTAGACCCCTAGTCCCAAAGAATTGTGGCTTTATCAGAAGATGAGGAGAGACCTGAGCAGAGAGCCTCCACCAAGAAGACAGACCTCACCTTCCAAACTGGAACTTCCTAGCCATCAGATTCATGAGCCCAGTAAACCTTTATTCTCTATAAAGTACCCAGCTTGTGGCATTCAGTTATAGCAACAGAAAACAGATTATTTTTTTTTCTCTTTCATGATGATGTCTGCAGGTTGTCACTGAACACAGATCTAAAGAAGTCCTCGCCTCCTCCCCACTTTCTGATCCTCCATTTGCCTTCTTATTCCAATACGCTTAAACTACCTCTTTAAATGTTCATTGCTGTCCCTCACTCTAGCTGTAAGCACAATGATTCCACCTCCCTGCTGTATCCCATCACCTTATAGAGTACTTGGCACATAGTAGGTGCTCAGCAAATATTGACTGAATGACTATAAATACTCACTACTTATGTTATCCAAGCATGCAAGCCATAGCATTGCAGGTGGAAGATCCTGGGAAACAATCTCTCTTGGGAAGAAGGGAAAAGTCCTGCTTCTCATTAATTATTTACTTCTCTTCCAGGCTGGGGATTTCAGGAAGGTTAAAAATCTTCCTGCTTCCACTTGCCGCAGCTACACACTCTCAGGCCTACTCACAGACCTGTGATTCTTGCACTGCTTGCTGATGCCCAGTCTTCTCGCAGGATTAGCTGGGAAGCAAGCATCTGCCCACTCTTACCATTGGCACCTTCTGAGAGTTTAATTAACAAAGTTTTTTTTTCCTCAGTCACGGTCAGGATTCTGATTAACTTGTAAGTGGGAGTTTTGTCACTTACAGGAGGTTGGAAGAGGGTGCTGAGGGCTGGTTAGAGAGAGCAGGGCTGCCTCCCTCACCTCCATCCATAGGGTCCATACCCACCTCGGGAAGGATGGGCACAAGCCACAGGCGTAGTTATTGGGTGCAGTGCATAATCAGACTTGTTGGGACTTCTCTGATTACCAGACATTTCTTTTGGCTTGCAAGACCCTTTTGAACACAGGGTCCCTGCATGTTCAGAGAGTGACACTGGCAGGCAGCATTTTGTCACCTGGGCACCTTCACCTCAGCATCTGGGCTTCCATCCAGGCAACCTCAGCGGCCTGGAGGTGGGGTCCACCTGCCCACTCTCCAGTCGGTGCCCTGTGGCCCAGCCCTCTCTTCCACCGCCACCAGATCCAAAGCTTTCCCAGCAACTGAGGCCTGAGGACAAGTTCTCTGTTTCAACACAGACTTGCAGAAAGACAGATCCGGGTGTAAGACTTACTGACTTACTTTAACCCTCTGAATCTCAGTTTGTCTGTAAAATGGGGTTGATGGTCAGAACTTAGCTTCCACGTTTGCTTGAGATTCAATGGGACACCACTGAATGTCAAGTACTTTTCCTTGGGCAGGTGAGGTGAGTTCAAGTCTCTTTGGCACAACTTCCTAAGCTTCTGCCTTATCTTTAAGACTCAGTTTTTCCTCCACAAAATGGGCACAATATCTCTTGCGATTGTGCGACACTTGTCAAACACTGTCCAAATGCTAGCAAATTTCAGGAGTCTGCCCCTGGTAATGGTGTTAAGTCGAATTAAAAAAAAAAACCCAATACAGGGATATTGTGTGTCTTATTCGTGAAAAAAAATTATACAATGGGAAGAACTGTACACTAACAGTGTTGGGACTTTTTTTTTGGAAAAGAAGCAGCAAGTGGTGTCACAGTGATCATTGCATCAATGACTGGACCACTGTCTCTTGGGGAACACATTTCCCAGTTTGCTTAGAGCAGCAAAAAGTAGGGGGGCTGGAGATTTGATAGGTATTCCAAAGCCATCGCCCCAAGGGAAATTACACCTGAATTATGGATTATTTTTCATAAAACCATAATAAAAACTAAAAAGTAGGAACCACTGTGAAGCACATCTACGTGGATCTGGACAGGGCTTTCCTTGCCCAGGCAGGGCCCCTGGGGACATCAGCATCCTGTCACCCAATTCCCCCGTTTCCCCACCTTACCCCACTTTTAACCGGTGGCGGGAACTCCATATGCCCGCTGTAAGGAGTCGCCTCAGTTGGCCCTGTTCCCGTCTCCCCTGCAGGGACCCCGCTGACGCATCAGTAGGCTCTCTCAGTCCACGTGACTCCCACCAGCCCTTCCCACCCCTAGCAGTTATCGATGCAGCCGCAAGGGTCACGGAGGCAGCAGAACGTCTCTATATTGAAGCAGCTAGTCACTGTAAGCTGGGGCTTCCGTTTTTATTTATATTTTAAATTACACCGAATATTTTTCCAGAAACATGATTGTTCTTAGCTTCATTTATTTTTCAGGCCTGTGGGCAGTTTCAAGGGTCAGAGCATTTTTTAAATTTAAATCTCTCTGGTACCCTTTTTTGAAACAGAACTCTTCATTTCTGTAGGAAACCCGTTTGACGGAAGTCTGACTCTGTCCTTCCCCGTTCACATGACCCAGAACTGGCCAGTTCACATGTTCTACGCTCTCGACCACAAAAATTAGTTCTGAGATAGGCACACGATTCAAGCCAAGCAAATCAGGATCTTCCTCGGATCCTTTTCGCTATGGCCATAAAAAAGGCCATTCCCCCCAACCCCCAGCATTGTGAAACTGCTAAGACTTCAGTCTGATAAGGGCCACGTGGTAAGTGTCTGTCCGAAAGACAGAGGGAAAACCCAGTATTTGGCTTCTGGATCAAGCCCTGCCTGAAGCTAGTGTAGTAGGGTATTATGTGAGCTAAGGTATTGAAATGGTGGTTCTGCTACTACAAACTGAAAGCATTTCTGATCCATATAGTTAGATTTGCCTAATATGTATTTTAAATTTTGAAAAATATGATAAAATGAATATGGTAAAGACAGAGTAGCATGCAAGGTTAAATTTGAATGTCCTTTTAAAATAACACCTCCCATTTAACGAACACTTACTATGTGCCAGGTACTTTATGTACGTGATCTTCCTGGCTTCTCACCAATATGCTTATTGTATTGTAGCCATTTGAGAGAAGAGGAAGCTGAGGCCCGCAGCTGCTAAATGACTTGCCAAAGACCACCCAGGAAGAAGGTAGTGGAGCCAGGATTTTGCTCTTGGGTTTTTACCCAATAGCCCAGGATACAGATTATTGCTGGTTCCTTTCTTTCAGCACTGATTGGGTGCTAGCTGCTTGCCAGGCAGGGTGCTAGTTCCTGGGAGTGTGAGATGAATAACATGGCACCCATCCTCCAGCTCAGTCAATCCAGGGGTCTAATTAGCCCAGTCAGGGTCATGTTTATAGGTTGAATTTTACCCTCCTCCAAAAAGATTAGTTGAAGCCCTAATCTCCAGTGCCTGTGAATGTGACCTTGTTTGGCGATGAGATCAGTGCAGATGTAATAAAATTAAGATGAGGCCATTAGGATGGGCCCCAATAGTCAGTATTTTGTTACTGTAACAAACATCTGAGATAATCAACTTATAAAGAGAAAAGGTTTACTGTGGCCCATGGTTTCAGATGCTCTGGTGCACGATCAGTGGGCCCTTTGCTTTCCCCCCTGGGGTGAGGGAGCCCATCATGACCTGAGCGGATGGTGGAACAAAAACCACTCACCTCACATCCAGGAAATGAGAGAGGAAGAAGAAGGTCCCATTGTCCCCTTCAAGGCCACCTCCAATGACCTAAAGACATTCCGCCAGGCTGCACCTCTTACTACTTCCACAACCTCCCAATAGTGGCTTCCTGGGGACCAGCCACTTGGGCTTTTTGGGGGCATTTCAGCTCCAACCTCTAGCAGACCTCCTCCAATGTCACCAGTGACCTTTACGAAGAGGGAATTCAGACATAGGCACACTGGTTGAAGCCGTGCGCAGACAGGCAGAACGTGGAGCAAGCCCTCTCCACGGCAGGAAGCACCAGTCCCTGCTGTGGTCCTCCAGAAGCCAGGAGAGAGGCCAGAAGAAATCCTCCTAAGAGCCTCAGAAGGAATGTCAACCCCACCGACTGCGGCTTGAGGACTTCAGCCTCCAGAGCTGGAGCTGCCCAGTGTGTGGTACAGTTTTATGGCAGCCCTAGGAAACGCAGCAGTCACCCACCATTAGGTCTGCTGGGGACCAAGCTTACCTAGCAAGATGGCCTCGGCCTTCCCACCCACACTTGCAGGCGGGATCCTCCAGGCCCTCCGCTGTGCAAGGTCCCAGTGCACCTGACCCCAGGACCCACCCCAGATGACAGCTGTCCCCCTGGGTCACAGATGTTTGGACAGGGAAGTGCGGGTAACACCAGGGTGTGGCCTAACCTCTGAGTTCCAAGACTGTCCTGTTCCCGGGACACACGCCCCAAGGTTTCTCCTCTGTGATTAACGGGGACGCTGTTTCTTGATGTACTGTGTTAATAACATGGTGAAGGCAGCACACGGGCATCGGTGGCTGACTGTGACAGCACTTTCATCTGACCAGCCCTCCGGACCGACTCCTGCGAGTCAGGTAGGTAGCAGAGATTCAGAAGACGCGAGTGAGCGGAAATAAAGTCTGAATTCAT
Organism: Aplodontia rufa; assembly: GCA_004027875.1. NCBI lineage: Eukaryota > Metazoa > Chordata > Mammalia > Rodentia > Aplodontiidae > Aplodontia > Aplodontia rufa. The sequence continues at coordinate 107,657 of PVKS010000327.1, forward strand.
CAGCGATTTGCGATTTGCCCAGGGTAGTGATTAGCTTCCACCTGGACCCGGCGCCTGGCATTTCAAGAGAAGGCCCATCTTGCTTTGGTTTTGCACTCTCTTTTGGTGCCAGTAGAACTCTTCTCATAAAATGCATTCACCTGCCGGTGTGTTTGGAGGGCAAAATGCCAACTCATTAAAAATGGTCAAGTCCCCAGTAGCTAGCGCTTTCCCTATGGGTAAACTTAAACTTTCCATCCTGTCTAAGGAGGGGTAATGCTGCTCCTAATTATCCCCAAGTGAGTGTCCTACTCTCAATTAGATAATCAATGCCCACAGGGCAAAGCCCCAACCTAGCTGTTTTGGGTGCTTTTAAATAACTTCTACCAAAGTGGGTACTTTCTGGCTTGCTGATTAGCCTAAGTGCAAGAGTTTAAACTGGGTCATAGTGTCCCTGCCATGCTTTTATTAGCTAGGGTGATTAAGAATTTGGGCTTTAGTGCTTGGTCGTCCAACTACCTGGATTAGAATCATAGCTGGCTGTGTGACTTTGGGGATGTGGGTTAACCTCTCTGAGCTTCAGTCCTTCAAGCTGCAAAATGAACTGTTAAAATGAGTCATGGGGATCACGTACCTGAAGCACTTAGCATTCAATAAAAGACAACCGTTATTGTCAACTGGTGACTGACAGAGCCAGGTTTGTTTGCCTCTGGAGCCCAGGCAGTGGCTGTTTTGGGGAGCTCAGGGTGACTTCTGCTGGGGTGCTCCTAAGGGCTCTCCCTCACAGGTATAGCTGCAGAATGGGCTGCAGAGCCAGGGGCCATGTGCTGAACATGCTCACTCCCTAAACAGCTGCCTGACCTGAGGCCTCTACCCCCAAACTCACAGTTGATGACTCCTCCCCACCCTAGCTGACACAGAGGTCCTTGCTTGGGAGGAAATAGGAGCTTCCTAAACTCCCTCCAGGCCTGTCTCCTTGGGTTCATCGTGGGCTGAAGAGGCTCAAGCGGAGAAGGCCCACTTAAGGCTCTCGGCTCCACCCCCGCCCCCCCAGAGGTACAGGTGACTGTGGTTTCCTCTCCCACCTGGAGACAGGGGCCCAGCTGCCACCTGTGCTGGTCTCTAGGAGGTGGCCTAACAGTTCCCAAAGCTCGAAGTCTATGTCCCACAGTCCTGGAGGCTGGGCATCTGGGAGTCAGTCTGCAGGGCCCGCTGCCTTGGTGGCTCCAGGGGAGACCTTCCTTGCCTCTGGTGGCATCGGGTGTTTCTCAGCCATCTCTGCATCGTTGACGTGGGGATGAAGCTCTCCAATGTCACAGTCATCTCTCTGCCCTCTGCAGATCTGTCTGTGTCCACACTTCCCCCTTTTCGGAGGGCACCAATTATATTGGATCTGGACCCTCATTTTAACCTGATTTCCTCTGTAAAGAATCTATCTCCAAATGAGGTGACATTCCGAAACCCTCAGGGCAAGGACTTCAGCAGATCTTTTGCAGGGACACTGACAACTCAACACCACCTATGATGTCTAATTTTTAGTGTCAACTTGGCTAAGCCACAGTACCCAGAAACTGGGTCAAGCATTATTCTAGATGTTTCTCTGAAGGTATTTTTTAGATGAGATTAACATGTAAACCAGAAAACTTTGAGTAAAGCGGATGATCCTCTCTAATGTGGCTGAGCCTCAGCCAACCGGACGATGGCCTCAAGAGCAAAAGACTGGCCCCCCTGGGAGAAGAGGAAACTCTGCCACCGCCTGCTTCTGAACTGAAGCCTCAGGAGCCTCTCTGCCCCGCCAGCCCACCCTGCAGGTTCCACATCTGTGGATTCAACTGATCACGGATCGACAACGTTTAGTCAAGAAATGGCTTCAGTGCTGAACCTGGAAACCTTGTTATTATTCCCTAAATAATATAATATAACAGCTATTTACAAAGCATTTACATTGCACTAGGGATCCTAAGTAACCTAGACGGGACTTGGAGAACAGGTTGTATGCAGACGCTATGGAGCGACTGATTCCATATCCTCAGGGTGGGTGGGGGTCCCGGAAGGAAGGCCTTGTGGGTATGGAGGGCTGACTGAATACCTTCTATACGTAGGAGACCTCCGATTCGAACCCCAGGCAGTGGCCCCAGTCACCAGCGACCCTCCTGTAGGCATCGGGTCCTGGCTAAGCTATGGCAAGGCTGGCGCTACGCCACGTAGACCTCACAGAGACCTCACAGAGACCTGGGGCTGCCTTTGAACGCTTTTACCTTCAACAAACTGTCAGTCCACCGCCAAACAGGCAATTCCGAGTCTTTAATTTTTTATTCCCTCCACAAAGGAAGGTTGATCGGTTCAGTCTCAGTGTGAATTGCTTTGGGAGGTGATGGGGAAGAAATGAGAAGAAATTCCTTAGCTCCACAATTTAGCACAGTCCTGGAGGCTGGCGTTCCGTAGAAGGGGCTGGGGGGAGTCACGCGTTTAAGCATCGCCCAGGACACTATGGCGACTGCCACACTTGTCTTCATCAGCTATTTCTCTATTGCTGTGTGCACACTGCTCCAAACTCGAGTGGTTCAGAATTGTGACTGTTTGCTCGCGGTTCCCAGGGCCAGCAACTTGCTCTGGGCTAGCCGGATGGCTCCTCTGCCCGGTCTTTTCTGGAGTCACCTGGGTACTCACCAGGCAACGTAACGGGAACTGGATGGTCCCCAATGACCTCACATGACTGGCAGTTGGTGCTGGCTGTGGCTGGGTTTCTCTCTCCATGAGAGTTCTCGACTTCAAGAGGGTGACCCTGGGCTTTGGTGCCTGGTGGCCCTGTGTTCTAAGAAACAGCAGTGGACGCTGCAAGGCTTCTTAAGGCTTAGGCTCAGAAGTTGCCAAAATACCACTTTCTTGATTGACATATATATATATATATTTTTTTTTTAATTAATTTATTTATTTTTGGTCAACACACTACAGAGCAGAGCTTTCCCTGATTCATGGCAAAGGAGGAAGAGATTCCACCACTTAACGGAAGGCAGTACACAGTCCCATTGCAAAGCGATGTCCATCCACTGATGTGAGGGTTTGTTACATCCAGCTTTGCAAACAATCTACCACATCCACTATGCAAAGGAGCCAGAGAGTATCTGGACACACCAGTGATGGAGACGGTACTGATCGGAGAGGGATCAGAGCGGGATCTGGGATGTGAGAGGACATTGCTGTTAATTTCACATTGAATTGAGAACTTGGCGGGAAAGTGTTTGGACTCTGCCTGAATCCGAGTCTAGTCTATACATTTTTTTCTTGTGAAATTAGATGTTTGCCTCGTCTCCGTTACGGCACAGCCGGAGGCGTCTGGTAGACTCTGCTAACTTATGTTCCTGGGTTTTCCTTGGCAGAAATGAATTTTTTTTTTCTCTATCTCTAAAGCTGAGCCTTTGGGTTAATACTGGAGATCTGCAATTTATAAATTCCTCTTGGATCATTGTTTCAAAACGAGACTTTTACTATATTGCAAAGGCTTAATAAGGGGGCTGCCTAGTCACGTAATGAAGTTACTGTAATGTGGTTGACAGGTGGTAATTTATTATTATCCTTGTTCCTGATAGGAGTCATACTGTACACAGCGGTTGTCTAATAAATATTAGCTATAACAACATAGCAAAGGAGGAAGGTTTGTCCCTTTGTGTTTCACCAACCATTCATAATGTGTTCTTCTGTAAACACTGCGCCTACTTTCCGTTGATTTTGTCAGTTATGTGTTGAAGGGAGCTATAGCTGGGTATCTTTATTATTGTTAGCTTAAATGTCCTAATTTATCCTGCCACTGTATTTCACTTAACATAGCAAGTCACAATATTTTTCTGTCCCTGCAGTGAAAGAGTGCAGTTAGCTGGTCTTACTAACAAGGGATAATTATTAGCTTCCTCAAGAATGTTAGCCTATATGCATTACTAAGCATTTCAGAAGGATTAATATTTCCATGACTCTTGGACAAGTGAGGCAGCAGCACAGTGAGATAGGGCTGTTTTAATATTTATCCTTGTTCCATTTTCATATCCATCACTGGTAATTTGTTAATGCCGCTTGCGCGTCAGCCCCTCGCCACCCAGAGAATTAATGCACCTCTGCTGACTGATACACCCAGTTCCAACGTGAGAGCCGGGCGAGTCAGGACGTCAGATGATGCTGGCAGTCACCAAGTTTGCATTCAAGAGCGACTTCTGATGCTTTTCCGAAAAAGTGAGCAGTGAAATGGCAGATTTTAAGCACGGTTCATTGACGTTCAAGGGTTTCTCCCTCAGATGAGCGGAGCTATTCTGGCACTTGGAATTGCACAGTATTTTCTGTTTGTTTCATTATTGTTGTCGTTGGGAACACGCAGGGGGAAGGCAGGGGGACTTCGGATTCAACAGAGGATTGCTTGAGTCAGAGGCCAGTCAGTGGGGGCTGGGCAGGCTTTGACTGTCGGCTAAGGATCCAGAAGAAATGGAAGCTGGGAGCATCAGCGTCCGTTTGTCCATGATTTTCCTGGACATCTTGACCAACCCGCATGTGTGCCTGTGTGGATTAATTCTTCTAATCTATTCTCAGTGAATTTTTCTATTTAGGAGAGCTTTAGATAACCCACAAGGAGGCAAATATTGATATAATATTAACTTGAAGTTGGAATTTGACTGTTAATGTTAAACATTTATGAATATCTGGTTCAATCATTCATGGGTTCAATTTGGTCGATCAACGGATGATTATCAAAGGTCTCACACGTGTCAAACGCTCCGTAGGTTGTAGGAATGCCTGGGCAGTTTGCAGTCTGGAGAGAAGGACAAGCTTCCGTGTGATGGGACTGTGGCAGGGGCCAGCATGGGGGGCCCAAGGGTGGTGGGGGGAGGGGTTTGTGTTGAGAAAGTGGGTGCTCAGGTGAGGCCCCAGGTATAACGGAGGTGAGGCTGGAAGTGGAAACAGACCCAGGGGGATTAAAACCCAGGCTCTGGAGTCAGGACGGTGGAAAGCACTGAGGACTTTAAAATAGGAAGTGACATGATCAGTCTGTGGTTTGAAAAGACTCTTTGGCGTGCAGGGATGTTTAGGGAGGCACTTTGGGTGGGCTGCCAAGACGTGCCTGAGCAGGGCTCTTTGGCCAGCAGCGTCCTGAGAGAGTGCTGTCAGGTGAAGGTGCGCTCTAGCCTCAGCCTTGGGCGCTCTGGAGCATGTGTGGTGCCACATTTGCCCCTCTTGTGTCCCCTTATCAGGCGTGACTGTGAGCTGTCCCTGGAGGAAAGCAGCCCTCCCAGGCATTTCCAGGTGAGTGGTGCTTTTCTCCCAGGGAAAGTCTCCAGAAAACGGAGCAGCTGGGAGCTATTAGCAGGGACCGGCATGGGAGAGGGGTGCAGAAGCCCAGAGGCTCAGTCAGCTTCCACTCTGGTGGGTTCAGGGGCTCTGAATGTCCTCTGCATGGGGGAGATTGCTTTCTGCTGCTGGGAAGGGAATGCCCAATCAGCCTCTCTAATGGAAAACGCATTAGGCTTTTTAGAGAGATCTGCTAAGTCAGAGGCGGGAGCAACAGGACGTTACCAGTGGCTTGGCTGGGGGCAGGACCTACCAGGTGTCTCCATCAGCCGCAAGGAAAAGGCCCATAATTCAGAATTAATCAGAGGTAAAGGGAGTGGGATTAGAGTCATGCTGAAGTATGTGACAGGCAAGGCAGGGACAGGGCTGTGCCAATGTTCTAAAAATAAATAATTCCCTCCTCTTCCTTCAGAAGGTCTCCAGGCAATTTGCAAACATTTGCAGGAGAGTTTTCGCAGGGCTGACTCCCACTGCCTTCTCAGAGGGCTCCCAGGGGACGCAGCGAGGTGAGGCCTTAGTTCTGGGTAATTAAGACTTATGGCACCCTTGTTAGCGGAGAAATCCCAGGGTGCACATCAGCGAGATGCAGCAGCTCTGGAGCCCTGCAGCCCAAAGGCAGCCCGCAACCGTTAGCCCACTCCAGCCATTGTGAATTTCTCCATCCTTCACTTTTTGAAATCAGAGAATGACATCGCTTTGATTAAGAGGGACAATCACGTTACAATCAGTGGACCTGGCCTGCGGTTGGTAGGGCCCTTGCAGCCGCTCGCTGGTGGCGAGGTTGGTGCTCCATGGGGCAGCAGGGAACAGAAGGAGGTCAGCTCCTTTCTCAGCGTGTGAAAGTTCTCCCCAGTGCCCTACCTGCACCCACTGCTTGTGTTCCTCTGCTTTTATGTTTTCCTTCCTGTTCCTTTTTCTAAGACACAAATGTGCTCACAGGGGATCACTCCTAGCCAGGAGGAAATCTTTCCAGAACATTCTGTGGACCCTCTTCTGGATCAAGGCAGAGGAGGGATCGGGGAATGAATTAGCAGATGTATGTGAGTCAACACCTGTGCTGGCGGCTAGGAAGGGGAGAAATCTACGACACATTCCTGACTCTCAAAGGGCCCGCATTGCTGTTCAGGGAAAGACACCAACATGGGCAAGCAACCCCTTTGGACTTGAGTGAGCTGTGTCTGAACCCTGGCTCTGCCACTCTGGCTGTGTGACATAGGCAAGTCAGCAACCTCTCTGGGCCTCAGTTTTCACACGGGTAACATGGGAACAGCAACAGTAACAACCTCATAGCATGTTCCTGAGGAACAAAGAAATTAATGAGAGGGCTCAAAACATGGGCATTGTTCCAAGCACCAGACTGTTCTAGACCACTGTGCATTAAACTCTGTATGTGCTTTATCTCACCTAATTTGCTGATAACAAAGGAAATGGTGATGACCATTATCCCCTGCTTTGGTCTGAATGCCCCTCCAAAAGTAATTGCAATTCACTTGCCTCTGGAGCATAATCAAGGGTTGGGACTTTAAGAGGGGATAAGGCCATGAGGGCTCTGTCCTCATAAATGGATTAATGTTATCACAGAAGTTATAAAGACAGGGAGCCTCCCTCTCCTCCCCCCACCACCCTGTGAGACCTTCTCTATGCTCTCATGAAGCAAGAAGGTCTTAACCAGATGCAGCCCTTGACCTCGTGTTCCCCATTCCTCCAAAACTTGAGCCAAATAAACTTCTAATGTTTGCAAGGGTCTCCATCTATGCAAGTCTGTTACAGCAGCGGAAAACAGACTAAGACATCCCCATTTTACCAGCAAAGAAAAGGAAGCTAAGGGAGGTTAAGCAACGTGTGCAAACTTCGAAGGAAGGAAGTAGGGGGGCTGGGATTTGTGCCCAGAGCCAAGTACTTAGTCATTACTCCATAAGGTGTCTCCTCCAAGAAAATCAATGAGGGCCAGGCGCATTCATTACTTAGAGAGCAAGAATTCGCTGGGAGCTAGAGCACCAGGGAGGCTTTCTGTTGGCTCTTCCATTCGAGGTGGGAGCTTCATTCATTTGTTCAGCCAGCATTTAAGGAGCACTTCATATAATCAGGCACAGAGTCAGGAGCAGTGCGACTTTCTGCTTGCAGCTTAAAGGGAAAGAACACACAACTAAATACTAGAGAAGCAGGGGGTGGGCTCTGTGAAGGCCAACCCAAGCAGCTCCTAGAGGAGGAGCGGGCAGGTCCCTCAAGGATGGTGTCTTAGGGGGCTGGAGCGGCAGCTCGGCGGTTTCAGTGGTCGCCTCATGTGCGCAGGGACACAGGTTCAAGCCCCAGCACTGGGTACACTGGGAAGTGTCTCAGCAATGAAGGCCACATGAAGAATTAAATAAAATTGATTCTCCTCTCTCTCTCACTGTCCCTCTATCTTTAAAAAAAAAAAATGGATAGTGTCTTAGTCTGTCTTGTGCAGCTATAACAGAGCACATGAGGCTGGTAATTTGTAAGCAACAGAAGCTCATTTGGCTCACGGTTCTGGGGGCTGGGAAGTCCAAGATTCAGAGGGCGGCATCTGGAGAGGGAGGCATCTGGAGAGGGAGGCATCTGGAGAGGGCTGCATATGGAGAGGGTGCAGCCTCTGGAGAGGGCCTTCTTGCCACATTGTAATGTGGCAGGAAGTATCACCTGAGCAGGAAATCATGAAGAGAAGGAGACTCACCCTGTCATCAGGAGCCCACTCTGGTCGTGGAAGCATTGATCTTCTCAAGGTGTTTTTAAGTTGCAAACGTTTATTTTGTCTCTAGTTTTGTAAGTACCTACACTGTAGCCTCCATTTTGCTTCTTAATCACACAACCCAGAAATATTTACTATCTGGCTCTTTGTAAGAAAAGTTTCCTGGTTCTTTCCAGTGCTCATGAGGCGATGTTCTCTTAAGGAGGAGTGAAATGAGATCCAGAAGAATTGAGTGATGTGACTCAGGTCACAGAGCAAAGACAGGGCAGAGGCCTGGTGCGCAGGCGTCCGTGGTCCTGGGGTTGATGAACTGCACTTCCACCAGGATTTCCCACAGTCCAGGGAAGACTCCAGGGGCCAAAGCAGGGCAAGAGTGGAGGGAATGGCGCAGGAAATGATGCTGGGTGAGAGCACAAGCAGGAAGGTGCAGGGTGGCCAACGCCCACCGTGAGCCAGAGCACTCACAAAGAACAAGGCTCCTTTCCTCTGCAGAAAACAATCCTGACTGCAGGCAGCAGGTTCCCCCAGATGCCTGGAGACACCTCCAGTGCTGTCGGAGCTGGGGGCTGAATGGAGACAGGGGGACAAGCTGAGCTGGGGACACCTTGGGGATGGATATGCAGACACGTCCAGCAGGAGGGCGGATGAAAGGGTCCAGGCTCAGGAGTGGAGTGGCAATGGGGCTGAAGTCTTGGGAAATGGGATTAACAGACCCAGAGCAGAAATCTTCCCCTCTGTGACCAGGACCTGAGAGGTTCACGTCCCCAGAATGGGCAGGAGGCCGAGCAGTCTTCATCTTTGAAACTCTGGGGTGGAGAGTGGCAGGGGCCGTGTTCCTGGGTTCAGTGGATCCCAAACAAGGAAACAAGGTTATTTTTGTTTTTTGTGATTTTTTTTCTGCTGCTATTGTTTTGGTGCTGCGGATCAAACACAGGACCACTGACCTATGTAGGTTATGACCCAGCTTAGGTTATTTTTTGACAAGGTTATGTATGTCGTTACATGATATCTCTCTGCACACACACATGAATCATAAAATCATAAAGGATGTATTTTTAAAACCACAGCGTGTTTATTAGCTTGCACAGAATTATCTGATTAGCTTCAGACGGTGTTGGCTTAAAGAGCAGAAAGATCTCCAAGTAAATCACAGGAAGAATGCTCAGTGCAGTTGAGAACTCAGGAGAATTTCCTGGCAGGGAAGTTTCGGAAACACAAAAGAAGAGACAGCCTCTGATTACACAATTCCTACCTGGGCAAGTAAAGATCTTTGATTATCTATTTATGCCTTGCCAATCCCAGCCCCGGAGGAGATCAGACAAGCCTAAAGGAACCTGATTCCAGCCCCTTCTCTTTTCCTCTTCCGTTTTGTGGCCTCCCTAACCTTGAGATGGTCACCTATGAGGTGTGTGGCAGGCTGCTGTGGAGATTCCCTTAGGCAGGTTCCCGAGGGGCAAGAGGGGCAAGTGAGGGGGGGAACTGCCAGGAGGTGACATTGCTGCCACCTAAATTCTTTTCTTTTCTTTCTTTCTTTTTTTTTTTTTTGGTATCAGAGATTGAAACCAGGGACGCTTAACCACTGAAACACATCCCCAGCCAGGGTCTCCCTAACTTGCTTAGGACCTCGCTGAGTTGTTGAGGCTGGTTTTGAACTTGTGATCCTCCTGCCTCAGCCTCCGCAGTTGCTGGGATTATACGTGTGCCCCACCACACCCGGCTGTTGCCTAACAATTCTTGTGGTAAATAAACAAGGAGAAAAAAGAGGCCTCTGTAGTTGCAAAGCAAGTGAAGACTCATCAAGTTTATGGGCTGGCAAGTGTCCGGATGTTTGCCTTGGATTGCCTTTGACCGCTCCTGGTCCCTAAGGTGCCCCAGCCCCGCCCCAAGTCTAAAGCTAGGATTAATGGTAGGGTAAGGGGAGATAGCTCTATCACCTTGCAGGGTGCGGCTATGGGCAGCGCTGGACGGCACATCTGTCCCACCCCAAGCCTGCTTGTACTATTTGTCCTTTTTATTTGCACAAAGAACAGTTCTCAGAAAGAGAATGCTGCGGAAAATCAGGTGACGTGGCAGGGTTCAATTAACGTGTGCATCTGGAACACCAGTGTGTCCTCTTCCCCGGGGAATCAACGTAAGAGTGGGCCTGAGAAGATCCGTCACACCAGGGGCCCGAGTCTCGGACTTAACTCGGAGGGATCATCCAGGAAGCGCTTTGGGAAGCTGCTGCAGCCACATTTTGAGGCCACTGGAGTTCCATGGAAGAAATTCCCCATCAGTGTCCTGAGTGGAACTGGAGATCAAGCCACCAGCTCTCAGAAATCTTTTTAAAAGATATAACGTAGTCCCATATCCGATATGAGAATGAGATTTTCACAAGGTATCTTTCAAGGAGAAAATGCACGTGCAAAATAATACACAATGGTGCTACCAAGGAAAACAATGTGTGTGAGCATGTGTGCATGTGTGAGAATGTGTGAATGTATGAGTGTGTATGTGAGTGTGTATGTGTGTATGTGTGAGTGAGTGAGCATGCATATGTGTGAGTGTGTGCGAGTGTGTGCGCGCATGAGTGTGTGTGAGTGTGAGTGTGCAAGTGTGTGAGCATGTGTGCATGTGTGTGTGAATGTGAGTGTGTGTGAGAATGTGTGAATGTATGAGTGTATGTGAGTATGTGTGTATGTGTGAGTGAGTGAGCATGCATATGTGTGAGTGTGTGCGAGTTTGTATGTGTGTGCGAGTGAGTGTGTGAGTGTGAGTGTGCAAGTGTGTGAGAGCATGTGTGAATGTATGAGTGTGTATGTGTGTATGTGAGTGAGCTGCATATGTGTGATTGTATGAGTGTGTATGCATGTGTGAGTGTGTGAGTGTGAGCGTGCAAGTGTGTGAGCATGTGTGCGTGAGTGTGAGAATGTGTGAATGTATGAGTGTGTATTGTGTGTATGTGTGAGTGAGCGTGTATATGTGTGAGTGTGTGCGTGTATGTGTGCGCGAGGGTGTGAGTGTGTGAGTGAGTCAGTGTGTGTGTGTGATTAGAAGGAAGCGTGCGTGGAGGAGAGGTTTGTATTTTTACCCCTGAACTTGATTTGATTCTAATATTCCATCATTTATGAACAGTCCCCAAGTTCCTTGTCAGAAAGAATTGCTCATTAAAAGCAGAAAATCTGAACTGTGACTCGTTCCATGGGACCCCGGTGGCCTGAGCTCAACCAACTTCCACAAATGAGTTAAACAAGTGTGCAGGCCTGAGCTCAGCACCCTGTCTGTGCCCGATTCGAGCTGAGACTGGAGTAAACAGAGACTAATGAGGCCCAGCTCAAGTTCACACCCCGGTGGGGGATGAGCGGATTAAACACACTCTGTGCAAGACAGGGCTGGGCCATTAGAGACGAATTGGAAGAGGTCGCTCTGAAGTCGGATTGATGAAGTGCAGTTCCACACACGGTACTCTGCAAACACGGAGGAGGGGGAGGAACCCCACCTGGGTGTGCCGGGCAGAGACCCTTAGGTGACTTTTCGAAAGATGAGTAAAGGCTTGGAAGCCAGAGGGGAGTCTTTTCAGGAGGGGAGCAGTGCAGGGCAAGTCTTGGAGGCCTGGCTGCACACAGCCAATGGGGAACGGAAGAGCTGTGTGTGGCTGGACAGCTCAGTGTACATGATATGGAACAGGCTGGCAAAGAAGGCAAGCGATTGCACGAACTCTGTGCACGGGAGCCCAGAAGGTCCTCAGGCTGGGAAAGATACAGGGAGGTTGGTGTTTCCCTGACTTTTTTGAAGAACCTCCCCGCTGCAGGACAGGGCTGCTCACTGAGGGCCGCCTGAAATGCGATGCATGGTAGTATCATGGTTGCTGTTCTCATCGACTCAGAAACTTAATGTTTCCTAGTGTTCTTTGCTCACTCTCAAGGAGTGTTTGTACCTTAGAACAGGGATCTGAAAACAATGTTTGGTGTGTCAAATTTGGTCCACCACTTATTTTTGTAAATAAAGCTTTATTGGAACACACCCATGCCCATTTGATTCAATACTGTCTGTAGCTGGTAATAGTATTGTGGCTGATTTTGCAGCAGAGCTGAGTAGTTACAACAGAGACTGATGATCAAACCCTGGCACATTTGTGATTTGGAGTATTATAGAAAAAGTTTGCTGAGCTCTGCCCTTGGCTTCTCCAAAGTCATTGCCATCTTACCTGTTGCAACAGGAACTTCAGAGATCACCTTGAAGCTTCTCTCATTACTCCACTTTATTAGGTGGTCAATTCAACCACAGACATCAAGCCTGTAGTGGAGCACAGGTTGGAGGGTCACTGCAGAAGAGATGTCTCCAGAGAAGGGTCCAAGGAGTTCCCAGAGAGGGGGAATCCAACTCAACACCATCATGATTTTTTGCATACATGATGGAATTTATTCATAAACAAATAAATAAATAAATAAATAAGGGTTTATTTAGGAAGATAGATACATATTGGAGGGATAATGTGGGCTATCTCAAGAGTGAGAAGCCCCGACTTGGGTTGGAAGTACAATATTCATAGACAGGCTACAGTTAGGGGCCAGACTGGAGATGGGATAGGGTAGAGCTGGCTGCACAATTCCAAGCAGTTTTCCCTGTGCTTGCGTATTTCCTTCATTTTACAAGGGCACGTTGGTCTCTCAAGATTTACGACTGTGCTTTCTGAATGTAGCTCAGTGGATGGTGGGCATTTCCTTTAAGATAGAATATTTCTCACTCTTTACCCTGATCCCTATCTCAGGCAGATCAAATATGGAATGGACAGCGCTCCATCTTTCCAGGCTGCCATGTGTCCAAATATTTAGAAGTTATAAATCAAGCTGACAAGCAGCCCCATAAATTGGGTCCCACCCTCCTGCCTTCCAGGTTCAGATTCAGAATTCTTAGACTCCTCGAGTCTTAGCTCTGTAACGTTAACAGCATGGTACGAGCCCGCTGCTGGCCCCATTCTCCCCAATTCTCAGTTGATCTTGGACTTGATCCTGGACTTCTCAGCAACAGATCTCCAGTTGCTTCCTCTTTTTTTTTTTTTTAAGAGAGGACAGTGAGAGAGAGAGAGAGAGAGAGAATCCATTTTTGTTGAGTTTTTCACATGGCTTTCATTGCTCTGACACTTAGTTGTGTACATGGGTGCTGGGGTTTGAACTTGTGTACCTGCACATGCCAGGCAAATGCCGTAACCGCCAAGCCACTGCTCCAGACCCTAGCTGCTTCCTCTTACTGCTTGGCCAGTCCTATCTGTCATCAGTGCTATTTATCTGGCTCTACCCTCTGGCTTTTCTCCTTAACTGCGATTCTTCGGTTTCCTCCAGCAAACATTGGTCTAGTGCTTATATTTGGCATACTCCCTGGGGACTAGTGTCCCTGATGGGTCTCTCCCGCCCTCCTCCCCACCCCCACCCCCACCCCCGGGCTGAAAAGAGAACTGGGTCAGTTCCTCCCTGCTTTCCAGCTCCTGGGTCTTACTTGATAATCGCCACCTTACCCCCATTCCCATCACCATAACCCAGGCACTTGACCTCAGTCATTACCAACCAAAGCCTACTACTGCAAATGTCGGGCAGCTGGGTGGGAAGTAGTCCCACCCACCAGCAATATATTTCTTTGAGTTCTAATGTTTTTATTTGCAAAGTTTCACATGCTTTAAAGAAAAAGTTTTGATCATTGGAATACGATTTACGTATAACATTCAGTCCAGAAAAATTCATACAAAGAAAACATACAGCTTCAGAAAATGTTATAAAACACGAATACCAGGCCAACAAATGCCCCTTACACCCACCTTGTGCTTCACTGTCTTCTCCCCAAAGGGAACCAACCACTGTTTCGGCCACAGATGCTGTTGTTTGGTTTTGTTGGTTTTTAAATTTAGTGTAAATAGAACCCAAGATTATAAATTCCTTTATGCTTCTTTCACTCAATGTATTTATGATACTCATCTATTACAGTGCATTTCTAGGTCCCTAATTTTCAACACGATGTGGTATTCCATTATCGGAGCTCATCAAAGTTTATGTATGCCTATCATTGATCAAGAATTTGTACCCAGTTGTTGGTTATTTATCAATAACACTGCCGTGAACATTTTTGTAAATGTTCATTGATGCACACAAACGTGAACTGGGACCACATGTGCAATTCACTTTTAGTGAATTGCAAGGTGATGGGTTAGTTTTGCATATTTCAGCTCAGTCAGTAGTACCAGTTTTCCAGAGTGCTTGAACCAATCCGTCTTCTCTCTAATTGTTGCTCCACATTTTCAGTTTTATTCTTCTCTGAGAGCATCACATGTGTTTCCATGTTAAAAGTTTATAAAAAGGTTTTGACAACATGAGGAGATGATACTTGTGGAAGGCGTACCAGGTGTATCCTGTGGCTTCACCTGTCCCAGTTTGGAGGAGTTCAACCAGTCACTAGCCAAGCTGACCTCTTGGAGGTCCTTCATTCCGCCTTCTGGCTTTCTAACCTTCCACTTATCCGTGGCAACCATGGGGCAGCTTCCTCCGCTGCTGTGCATAGCAAAGGCCGCCATTTTGGTTGGGTCTGAATGTTGATCCACTGCTGACCTTCAATCCCCTTTGCAAAGACAGTATTTATCTTAGTAATTTTATTTTGATTGCAGGTTTCTCTATTTGTTGCTTCGATTCATCCCTGAGTCCCCTCTTTCATATGTGCTCCCATCACCTGAGAGAACACTTGGGGCCCCATGGGGAGCGATCGGCATTTGCTAACTGACTGGCTGGCTCAGTGTAGCTTAAAATCCATCTTTATTTTTATATGATAGTTTAAATGATTTAATGAGTGGCTGCCACTGACAAGGCACTTGGGGACTGTGCATAAAATGACACAATAATATGAAAATAAAGCTTTGCTCAGAGACCAATACCCAGAACTTCTGAGTACATATTGCTCTTTGTACTTGAGGAAACAATTCTTCCTTTGGTTAAGTAGAGTTGTTTTCATTGATAAAAATAAGTAAATCTACATCCTCTCCTTCTGCTGTATTTGAATGCTTACAAAATCAGGCATCATATATAATGTTCATCTCAGCAATGAATATGCAGAGCGCTGCATCTTTTTATTTAGGGTCTTAAACATTGCAGTCATGTTCATCATGGTGACTGTAGACTTTTATATCTAAGACAGACTCATTTCTCAAAGTCATATTTAAATATCTCGAGCAGTAGTGCTGGCCTGTGGGTATCACACAACATACAACTGGAAGAGCAAGTTTAACTTCCCTGGGGAAAAAATGTAAAGAAATGGAGCAGCTGCAGATTCTGCATGTATAGGGAGCAGCAGGGACAGGAGAAGGAAGAACAGGGAATTCTAGGGCAGCCAAGTTTGCAACGAGAATCCGATGTTGGCTTCATCCAGAGCAGAGTGTGGGAGTTGTTCTCTAACTTAATGATGCTCTAAGAGAGTATATAAGTTTTTTCTGAGTTCTATGTTTTAGAGGCCAGATTTCTCTTCCCCTTGCCATGTCCTAAATACCAAATGCTGACATTCCAGTTGGTTCCCTAGACCTGAATGCACATAAAGCTTCATAGTTACAACTCTGCTCCTGATTTCAGATCAGGATGGTTTCTCTCATTCATTCATGTGTTTTTTCATTCATTTGTTCATTTTTTAAATTAGGTAGTTAGGCAGGAAATAGTTATCTAGCAACGACTCTATGCCAAGTGTTGCGGTTAGTTTGTAGGGTACAAAGATGTGTCCTCATCGGATTGATTTCAGTGAATACACACATAGTTGTAAACCTGCCCCAACGTGAGGGCTTGAAGGCAGAATCCGGTGCCGTGATCACGCGTTTTAGAAGGATTTGACTTAGGGAAATGTCTTTGAGGATGTGATAACTGGGCTGATCTCTGTTAAGTGATCTGTTAGGTGATGGGAAGGAGGAGGAAGCGTGAGGAAATAAGAACAGTTTGTGCAAAGGCCCTGTGATGAGAGAACCCGACTTACACAGCGTGGCAGGAGTGGAGAGCTCCAAGGGTGTGGGCAGGACCATGCAAACCCTAAAGGAGCTTTGTCCTTATCCAAGGGCAAAGCTGGCATGTGTCAGGTTGGGTGGAGGACAGGAAGCTCCAATGTCACAACATGGACCGTGGGACCCTGAAGCGTGCAGGGAAGAGGGTTTCAGAACTTCTTGTTTTGACTTCTGCATGATCCCTGGACAGCATCCCGACTCAATTACAGGTGTCCCTGGGAGGCTGTTGGTTGTCAGGTAGGCATCTCTCCCGGGTGCAGGTGGATAATAGGAAGGATGCTCTGGAGTGGCAGAGGGACTTGCTCCAGTGATCCACATCTGCTCTCTCCTCTGCTCTCAATGAGCCACTGGGATGGAAGCCTGGGCTTGCTGCTTGCAGATCCAAATGTGTTTTGCCATAAATGGTCTGACAGGGAAGTCTGGTTTCAACCTTAATAGAACACGAGGCGCCCAACCAGCTGGCATGACCCCTTCCTGGAAGGTGACATGTGGCCTTCTAGTGCCGGGGGCCCCAATTCACAACTGAGATTGAATATAGGCAAATTCAAAATGTGAGTGCTTTGGACTTCGTTAATAATGCTAATAATAAAATGCATCATAAAAGCATTTTCATATTCCAGGCAGTCAGCATTTGGAGATTAAAAGATCTGAAAAATGCCTTTTCGTTGAAGCTATTGAGATGCGTCACCTGCTAACAGTGTAAGCCTTGGAGGGGCAGGAGGTGGGTGACAGGGCCCAAGAGGGGGAAGGAATGAGCGTTAACTCGCAGGTTCAGTGCCAGTGAGGATGTGGGTTACAGGGTTCTTTGCTGTGGGGGCTGTGCTGTGCATCCCATGAAGTTTAGCAGCACCCCTGGTCCCTACCAGCTAGGTGACACCATATGCCACCCTCCCCAGCTGTAACAACTAAACGTCTTCTGGGGGCTAATTCCCTCCCCCTTTGAATCATTGTAGTGGAGAATTCATCATTAACACACCTGGGGTGGAAGGAAGGTTTTGTAATATGAAAACAAGTATTGCCAATTATTTGAGGATTATTTTTAAATAAGAAAATGCCGGTAGAATGTGGTTAGAGGTGTTCAACCTGAAGTCATCTTTGGTTTCCAAACTACTTAGACACACAGCATGTAGTTGAAAATGACCACTCATGAGTCTGACTCTAACATCCCCAGCCTCCACCCCCAGGGCAGCCCTTTTCTACTCCTTGAGGAAACTTGACCTGAGGATCTGGCAGGTCAGCCTTTTAATTTAAAGTTCCAGATGCAAAAATGGCTTTGGTATTTCTGCGATCTCAGAGAAATTAGAAAGGAAATAGCTGTTTGCGCTCGGTGCTCTTGAGACTTTAAACATTTCTTCCACCTCCGTTTTGGTGGGAGATGGGAGGGGATTAAAAGTAGTTATAGCATCATTTCGATGCTTCACTGCGGTCTGGAGGGACCGGGAAGCTGTGTAAAATCTCCCAAGAGCTCAGGGTCGGCTGGGGGCGCAGACTGAAGATGGGCGGCTTTCCTCCTTTTTTGCCATGCTGTTGGCGTGTGACCTTGAAACATGGCTAGATCTTTCTGTATCTCTACTACCCCTTTCCTGAAAATAAAATGGAATGCAGTGGCTGAGCTCACAAGCGTGTGCGAGGCCTGAAGAGACTGCAGCTGGGGGACGCGGCTGTCACTTGGGGAGCACGGCTTTCCGCCCTGAGATGGCCCAGTCCTTGCTGGTATTTTGCCCCACCCTTTCTGCTGTCTTGGTTATGGACGCAGGGTTAGAAGTGTCACAGAAGCACTGTTAGGTACAAGTGAGATTGATCCTGATAGATGACAGATAGATACAGATAGATTAAATAGAATAGATACAGCAGACACCCTTTAATAGATTCATAATATGAAGGGGAAATTATTGTGTAAAATTATCAAAAAGCTTTCGGTATTTTGGATGACAAGTTAGAAGCTGTATTTGCTTGTCTTGATCAGCTCAAGCTATTACAAAATGCCCTAGACGAGGCAGCTTGTGAGCAACAGAATCCGTTTCTCAGATCTGGAGGACATGGAGTCCAAGATCAAGGTTCCAGTAGATTTGGAGTCCAGAGGGTCCACCTTCTGGTTCACAGCACAGATGGCACCTTCTTACACTGTCCTTAAAGGGTGGAAGGAGCCAAGGAGTTGTCTGGAGTCCCTCTTATAATGGCACTAATTCAATCTACTACCCCCAAAGGCCTCATCTCCTGATACCCATGGCGACTAGGTTTCAACATAAGAATTCAGGGGGAGGGCCTGGAGTGGTGGCTCAGTGGTTACAGCACTTGCCTGGCAAGTGCGAGTGTGCGAGTTCAAATCCCAGCACCATGTATGCAACGAAGTCTCAGAGCAACGAAAGTCCATGAAAAACTAAATAAAATCAATTCCCTCTCTCTCTCTCTCTCTCTCTGTCCCCCTCTCTTTATAGGAAAAAAAAAAGAATTCGGGGGAGAATACACATTCAGACCAACACATCAATAAAAACTTGAATGGAAGTAGAAAACCTTGGTTCATCTGAAGACAACAGAGTTCTGGAGAAAAGTCATGCATGCTTCCTGCATGTATACCTTAGGGAAGGAGAATCTATCCATAGCCCCTGAAGGAATGTGGAGTGGCAAGTGGCAAGCCTTGTTCTGTTGCATTTTGTGATTCTGTGCTGCTGGAAAATATTGGTTGGTTTATATTGAGGCTAAAGAATAGGGCTGGAGTGGTGGCTCAGCGGTTGTGGCGCTTGCCTGGCATGTTCAAGGATGCAAGTTCAAACCCCAGCACCATGTACACAATGAAGTGTCTGAGCAATGAGGGCCACGTGAACAACTAAATAATATTGATTCTCTCTCTCTCTCTCTCTCTCTCTCGTCCCTCTCTCTTAGGAAAAAAAGGAAAGAAAAGAAAAAAGGAATAATCCCTGACTAATGTTGAAATTAGGTAGCTAAACTTGCATTCATTCAAAGGGTAAATCAAGTAATTAAATGAGACTGACATCTTTTAGAATGGAGCATGCTTCCAGAACATTCCAGTGGTAGCCTCTGTCTTATGGAAGATGGTTGATGGAGTGTGTGTCTTAAGCAGGAAGATTTTATCCATTTCCAAAAATGATACCAAAAACTCAACACATTCGCACAGTTGGCCAAACACTTCCTTGGCAACCGCTTTATACCACCCGGAGAGTTGCTGTTCATTTCCAAGGGACAAAGCTGTCTCTGAAGGTCAAGGGACTTGCTCAAAGGTCTTTGTCAGTAATTGGTAGAGTCTGGACAGGACCCTACACACCAACTTATTTTAAAAAAGAAAGGAAGGAAGGATGGGAATAAAGCTTCCATGTTGAAAAAACAAAAAGGTAAAATAAAATAAAATTTGAAAGCAGACAGAATTCTAGGTGGAATTAGGAATCAATAGAGTGGTTTGCTTTTATCTATCTACTTGTTTTTGGCCATATTGGGGATTTAGCCCACTGATGCTCTACCACTGAGCTACATCCCCAGTCCTTTTCATTTTTTAAAAAATTTCTAGACAGGATCTCCCTAAGTTTCCCAGGTTGGTCTCAAACTTGTGATCCTCCTGCCTTAGCCTCCCAAGTAGCTGGGATTGCAATTGTGAGTCATTGTGACCATCTGGTAAGATTTGCTTTTAGGAAGAAAAAAAAAAAAGAAAGTTTCTTCCCTTTTGACTCACCAACTTTCCTCTTTTCATTTGGATTTCCTGATGCTGGGCTTGGGGTTAGGTCAATTTCCATTTTAAAAACCTCCTCCCTGTTGGTCCCACGTCCCTCCCGCACTGAAACGTCGTAGATTACCGGGGCCAAGTCTTAACCTGCGCTTCGGGGCAGAGCGTCTTCAGGTGGTGTACTGAGGGAATGCAAGTCGGATTTTCATCACCTCGATCTCTCCTAGGACTTGCTCCTCCTGTGTAAATGGGTGCTGATTATGTTTCAAGAAGTAGCGAACAGAAATCTATTCCTGTAGATGACCAAGAGAACTCAGCCTGTGACAGCGTGGCTCTTCTGCTGAGCTCCCACCACGCCATTCATTGCACCTGAGACACTAAGTAGCTTCTTGGTTTTTGTTTTGTGTTTATTATTATTATTATTGGTACTGGGGATTGAACCCAGGGGCCATATTCCCAGTTGTTTTATTTTTCATTTTGAGACAGGGTCTCACTAAGTTGCTTAGGGCCTCATTAGATTGTTGAGGCTGAATTTGAACTTGCAATCCTCCCGCCTCAGCCTCCTGAGCCACTGGGACTAGAGGTGTGTGCCACCACACCTGGATAATTTCTTTGTTTGTTTGAATTTACTAAGTTTTGTTTCATTGTGCTGTATTTTTGTCTGTCAGTGAGTTTGCAGATATATTTAGATGTTTCAGAGAGATGTTTAAACCATTTGTCTTAAAAATGTTTTTTAAGAATCGGGTCCCATCAGTTGTACATGGAGAATACAATTTCAGGAACTCAAAATGCATTCATACACAACTTAATAAATGTCCTGGCTCAGTCTTTGGCCTTTGGCCTTTACAAATTAATTTTATGTTGTGCTGTAATTGGCATTCTTGGTTTGAAATACATCCTAACTCTTGTTTTTGTTTGGAAGGCAGTTTTGGGGAAAAAAAAGTGCCCCATTGGAACCCCTTTTAATAACATCCCCCTCCCATCTACATGGTTTCTACATGGTATGGTTTGGGCGTGAGGTGTCCCCCAAAAGCTCACGTGGGAGGCAATGCAAAGGGACTTAGGGGTGAAATGATTGGGTTATGGGAGCCTTAACCCAATGAGTGGATTAACCCCTGATAGGGATTAACTGGGTGGTCACTGGAGGCAGGTGGGGTGTGCTGGAGGGGTGGGTCCCTGGGGCTGTGCCTTTTGGGGGTATAGATTTTGTATCCGGTGAGAGGCATCTCTCTCTGCTCCCTGATCAGCATGTGAGCCGCCTCCCTCCACCACACTCTTCTGCCATGATGTTCAGCCTTACCTTGAGCCCCAAGGAAAGAAAGCCCGCCTTCTATGAACTGAGACTTCTGAAACTGTGAGCCCCCAAATAAAATTTCCCTCCTTAAAATTGTTCTTGTTGAGTCTTTTAGTCACAGCAGCAAAAAAGCAGACTAAAACACTACAGTGACATATACCTATCTGTGTGTCTGTCTGTATAGACGGTGCTGGGATAGAGGCAGCAGCATTGGAGAAGTCCTGTGCTGTGTGGCCCCTGGTGAGTGCCACCAGAGACGTCACCAGCCACTCTAATCTGCTTGGCCAGTTAAGTCATTTTGCCATCTCTCCACTTCACTCCCATTTGAGCAAGTTAATTATTTAATATGTTTGCAAAGCACACTGGGTTCCCCAGAGAAAATATGCCACATAAACATATATAGATGAATAATTAATTAAAGCTTAAACAGATTACTCGGCGAGTCCTGCCTTAACGACCCCGTTTTCCTAATGAGGTGTTTGGAGGTCACAATCTAGTTTTGGGCTCTTCCCCTCCTCCTTTCCTGTGCCTCCCCCTTCATCCTGTCCCTAGTTTCCTTCTGTTTAATTCTTCCTCCCGTCTGTCAATTCCATCAGTGCCTACCCTGTCGTGGGCATCTGTCAATCAGAGACTTAGCATAGATCCATAGGTAAAAGCCTTCATTAACTTCAACCAGCGTCATAAGCTCCTGAGAGCTGGCTGAGATTAACAATTAGATAATGATTCTAAAGCACTGCGAACATGGGAAACGCAGCTCCGGAAATGCTAAGCACCCTGGTTATCAGCAGTCTTATCAGGAAACTTGTTTACTGACCCCTTTTCCCTGATCTGTTTCAAATCAAACAAGAGAACTCTGATAGTGTGAAAATTGATATAAATCTAATCAAGCCCCTGCCGCTTTCCCCAACCTGGCCTCTTCTCTCATCAACCAGAACCATACCAGGAGGTTGCAATTTAAGAGTGAGTTTTGGGTTTGGGGGTTTGTTGGATTCTCTTTGAGGAAACCATGGACTCATTCAGATGGAGTGGAAAGGAGCGACATAATTGCTTGTTGAATGTTGACATCTAAATCCTAGTTATTCCTTTACTGGAGATTAAGAAAAATTAAAGAACAGTTCACGTCCATCCTGCTAAACCTGACCCAGTTTATTTACTCTATAATCTTACTTCAGAACATGAGAGGTAAAATGAGCTGCTCTTATCAATTAATAGCAGGAGAAAAATTTAGACTTCAAGTTCAACACAAGAGCTATTTATTCCAAAGCACTACAGAAATGAAGAGGCGCTCCGGGGTAGGCAGGAGTGGGGGGCAGACGGGAGCAGAAATGCTGCAGAGAATTTTTGTCTTTCTCTCTTAAGAGTTTGAATTACTGTGAAATCTTGGATTTTCTAGTGACCTGTGTTAAAGCCCTGGGGCTAAAGTAGACCTATAATGGATCTATTTCTGAATTGTTCAGCAGTATTGGAGTTTCCAGCAGTAGTTGCAGTACATGCATATAATGAGGCTGGTGCTCCATCCTGCATCCAGGAGGGCATCGGTCACCGTCTGCACTGACCTTGCAAAGTGCACGGGGCAGCGGCTCCTCCTTGGCCCCCTCCATAATTCTCCAAGGTACCCAGTCCTGGACTGAGCAGACACAGAAGCTGCTGGAAGCCTGTGAGATACAGGGCAAGTTACATACGGACACTGCTCTCATGCCCAAGTGCCCCTGCGTTCGACGTTGAGCCATTGTCACTACGAGCAATGCACTTTCTGAATCAAGCCACTGTTCTCCAGGTGGAGGCCTCCGGCAGGCAGCACACATGGTCTTCCTCAATCATTGGTAGCTTAGTATGCACTCAGGAAGCATTTGCTGTTCGTTGGGTTTATTCACAGCAGGGATGAGCAAGAGTCAGGCTGTGACATGTTTGTCTCGTGCTACCTTTCTGCTGGGACCACTGCCCCTCTGAACCAGGATGGGAAACCGGGGGATGACTCAGACCTCCAAGGACGATCCCAGTCCCAGAATCAGACACAGGCACACACTGGACAGCGGTGATGGGTAGGGGTGCATGGGTGGGAGGACACTGCAGGGAGCCTGAGACACAATAGAGTGAGCAAGGACATTCATCAGAAGGCTCAGGAACTTTGGCTCGTTCCGTATCCATGTGTGGCCTTGTGTCTGGCTTCCGGACCTCAGCACAGAGCCTGGTACTCAGCAGGTGCCCAATCATGGAGGATAAAGTGGGAAATTAACACCCAGCGATGCATTAGTCTGCTGAGTCTACCAGAGCAGAGTATCACATACTGGGCACCTGGAAACTACGGAAATGTAGACTCTCACAGTTCTAGAAGGTGAAATCAAACCTAAGGCCGAGCCACTCTCCCTGTGAGACCTGCGGAGAGGAGCCTGGCTTGCCTCTGCGGGGCCTGTGGCTCCGGGCAGGCCATGGCTTCTGGTCTCACACCTCCGATTTTGCCTCCATCTTCCCGTCTGCACATTGCCTGCCGGTGCAGGTTTCCCCAGGGTCCAGGTTTCCCTCGTCCTATAAGGACACCAGTCACGTTGATCAGAGCCCACCTGTGGTCTCATCTTAACCTGGTTGCATCTGCACCCCTCCTATTTCCAAGCTGTCTCGCCCACAGTATGGGGGTTCAGGACTCCAGCATCTTCTTCCGCATGAGAGCTTACCCCATAACAACCTATCTCACAGACTTTTTGAGAGAATGAAATGAAATAGGGATGTTGGGAAGGAGGATGAGGAATTCAGATGGGATTGGAGTCTGGCCCTTTCTCCCAACCCGCTAGTGACCCTGAGAAGTTTCAGCAGTGGCCTCGGAAGCCAGTTGAGGGGACTGATGACTAGTGAGGGGGGAAATTTTAGAAAACAAGGTCAAGGCACGAAAGGCAAATTTCGTTATCTTAAAAGGGCATCCAGGGCCTAGTTTGGGTCCCAAGTGAATAAGGTGACCCCAAATGCCTCATGTGGCAGCCTGGACCTGGAAGAACATGACCAGCAGGCAAGAAATGCACTCACCAAAGGCACTGAGGGAGAAGGGATTCTCCCCTCTTTTATCTTTCTGACTTTTACCCCTGCAGATTTCGAAGGTCACTTAATGAAGAAAAGCTTTAATAAGCACTTGTAACGAGTGGGCCCTGAACTGCTCAGAGACCTGCAGAACATGGTCCCTGACCTCCCGGAGCAGGCGTGGAGGACACAATGACACCCATGCAGGGGTGTTATGTATTTTTGTCCTTTTCCTTTTTGGGGGGTTAGCACCAAGGAAGAGGTGCATTCTAGCTGATTAGGAACCTCAGGTCTAAATTTCAATTCTGGGCTGAAGAATAATTTTCCTGAAGTTTGAATGAGTCTACTTCAGTTTCGACTAGCTTCATCATTTCTATTTTCATCATTAATTTTGTCTGCTTAGGACCCCGAAGTCAACGAGCCTGTTTGCAACTTAATTTGAGATGCAAATGAAGTACATGATGAACTGAGAACCAAACAGGAGCAAATAGGCTTGAGCCACAACATAAAAGATTTGGGCCACAAATAAGGGGCATTTTCTTCTTTGTGATAACTACAATTCTTTGGTTTGCTCTAGCAGGGCGAATTATAGAATTTGTCCAACTGAAATTTTGGTAAAGACAGGAGAGATTTTCATATAATGATAGTTTAATTTTCATTCTGATTTGACTACAAGGAGATAAATGAACTCTGAGTTCGGGTAAATCACAGTACCTCCAAGCACTAGTTGCATACAATCCATCCTGTTCCCCCTTTTTGCTTTGAATGCTTGGAAGCTCAGCACTAACATATTGTTCAGTTAAAACACTGACATTAGCCCAGGGCATGCAGTGGTTCAAAACAACAATTTATTTTTATCTTTCATGGTTCAGTGAGTTAACAGGACTCAGTTGAGCAGTTCTTGCTGTGGGACTCTGCAGCATCCATGATGGTTTGTTCATTCAAGTGCCAGTGCCAGGGCTGGGAGGGCTGGAGGCTGGAGGCTGGAGGCTGGAGACTGGGTAAGCAGCTTTCTCTCTCCTTCCCATGGTGCTTGGACTTTCTCATACCACGATGATAGTCATAGCTCACACACAATAGCTGGCTTCCTTAGTGGGGAGACTTCTCTTGAAGTCACAACAGGAGATGTGGTTCATGGGTGGGTCATGTTTGGAGACATGCTACTATTGAGATTTATAAATCCTTTTCTTTCTTTGTGAGCCTTGTTTTGGAAGTTGGCAAGTATGAGTACCATACAAACAATGAGTTGCTCTTGTCTGGAGCTTGCTGATTTACCAGGTACCCTGCCCCTCACTGTGCTACCCTACCTGGCCTTCACAGCACTGTGTAAATGGGGAGATCAGCAACTTTATCCCTAATTTCACAAACATAGAGATTAGGATTTAAAAGTGACTAGTGACTTGTCCAAGGAAGTGTCAGGCTGGTTCCTGGACCGGACCTATGCTCTCTGGCACCTGGGGAAGCACTGGCAGAGATCTATGTCCGAAGCCTAGGTGTGACGCCACAGTAGGCTTTGCAACAGCTCTTTGCGGCAGGACTCTGTTGTACGGATGTGAGCACAAGCCCCTGAGCTGGGC
This sequence comes from Aplodontia rufa, assembly GCA_004027875.1. Taxonomy (NCBI): domain Eukaryota; kingdom Metazoa; phylum Chordata; class Mammalia; order Rodentia; family Aplodontiidae; genus Aplodontia; species Aplodontia rufa. The sequence goes on from PVKS010000327.1 coordinate 133,232, forward strand.
TAAGATGTAGCTCAGTGGCGGTGTATTTACCCTAGCACGCGAGTGACTCTGGGTTCAATCCTGAGAACTGCGAAATAAATAAAAGAATAAATAAATAAATTTGCCAGAATCCAAACTGGCTATGGTTTCCTGGCCATGAACCTAAGATTTTCCATATGACTCAGTTTCTTCATCTATCACATGAGGTTGATGATAGTGATAATGCCTACCCCTCAGGGTTGTCATTAGGATTAAATTATTTGATCCATCAAAGCAATACATGATAGGAACTTTAACATCTGCTGGGCATGGTGGTGCATCCCTATAAACCCAGTGGGTTCAGGAGGCTGAGGCAGGAGGACTGCAAGTTCAGAGCCAGCTTCAGCAACTTAGCGAGGCCCTAAGCAACTTAGTGAGACCCTGTCTCGACACAAAAGACAGGAGCTACTGAGATACAGCTCAGTGGTCAATACCCCTGGGTTCAATCTCTGGCACCAAAAAAAAAAAAAAAAAAAAAAAAAAAAAAAAAAAAAAGGAAAAGAAAGGAAGAAAAAGAAATCCGCTTGATATCATATATTACCATTACCAGAGAGACTGAAAGCCCTAAATCGATATTAATGCCTACCCAAGTATTGCAAGCTCAGCCACAAGATGTAGTTGTAACGCACAGTCCTGAGTGTAGACCACCTGCTTTTGTTCTCTCCAGGGGTTTATGCTGACATTCACCCTCTGGGTGACCAATCACTCCTCTCGCTCTGCCACGAGGATCTGTGGGTTTCTTCTGCACTCCTTCCCCACACACGTGCTCTGAATGCACTCACCCAGACACCCTGACACCTGCAGACAAATGCTCTTGATCTTCAGCCTGAAACTGCCCCCATCACATCCCAAGCCCCACAAGGTCGGTCAGTTTCTGCAACTACACCCGGAGCGGTGGAAAGCAGGCTATAACCATGGCCGAGGGAGAAGGCTCAGGACACCTGGCCGTACCTCCCTGGGGGACACTCAGCTCTTCATCAGTGGTCCAAGAGGGCCAGAGAAGGGCTCTCCCTGCTGCCCACCTGGACGCTGTGCTGCCAGCGCATGTGCGGCCCACAGAATTCACAGTTGGCTGCTGCAGTGGGGCAGGAGCTCCTGGCACCGGAAGGCCCAGCTAAGGGAAGCTGCCTGTCTTTCCCGGCTCAGGGTCGGGGCAAGAATTGAGCTGAATATGCACCTATTCAGAAGGGCAAAGAGCCAAGAATAACTAGGAGCAACAGCATTTCATCTGACAGGCCCAGAAATAGAGCTCATTTCAGAGAACGCCAGCCAGGGCTGCCGACCCAGAGCATCCACAGACCAACATGCCCGTGAAAACACGAGGAGAGCTCTCGGGGACACAGACGCTTCCATCCTGCTTCCCTGCAGAGCCAGGCTCTGTGGCCTCCATGGAGAGCCTGCAAGTTAGGGGCCCAGATGATGGGGCTGGGGGTGAGAAGAGGATGGGATTGGTGGAATGTTCTGGGGAAGGAAGAACAGGCAACTGGAGGACATGAAACAAAGAACTGCGACAGGAAATAGATCTAGGGAAGGTTAAAGCCTAGAGGTCATGAACAAAGATGGGAACCTGAAAAAGCGGCAGGCAGGATTTAGCCAGAATCCAGAGGTCATCCACTGCAGAGAAAAACAAAAAGAACGAAGACTGGAGTTTCCCTATTGGCATGAAAGCAAGCTTCTCTTCTATTTTTGCTGCCTTCTCTTCTATTTTGATATAAAAGGGAAATGTCACTGTTCATTCATCTTCATTCCGAGTAAGTGAAATTTCGGAAGGGAGGAGCTGGGGTGGAAGAGACAAAGACTCCAGAGTTCCAGAGAATCCTTAGTGTAGAAATAATTTGGGAGATAATCATGAATTTAAAAAAGAATAAAGAAAGAAGGGAGGGAAACAGTGAAAGAGAAACGAAAAAAAAGGATGTTGGATTCATTTTCATCCAGTGAGTATGTCTTATCCTTTCTATTCACAAGACACGGGGGTGGGCGCACAGAGACTGTTAAGAAACAAGCCCCTACTTTCAAGGCACTTAGAATCTACTTGAGAACAGAGCAACCACCCGACCACAACACGAGGTGGAATTAGCCAGTGGCCACAGAGTTGATGAACCGTGCCCTGACCTGAGGTCATGAGGGACTGCTCCCTAGAGCAGGTGGCTTTTGCCTGGGTCCTAGCCACTTATGTAGAAGGGGAGTGGGTAGAAGGGACATTCTTTACTCCTATGGAGTGACTCCCCCGGACCTCTTCAAGCCTAGAGGCCATTTGTCTCTGTAGCGACAAATCTCTTTACCCTAAGCATTCTTAGCTTAGTCTCCCGTGTGGACGGTGCCAGGCCAAAGGTAGGTTTCTATTAACCCAGAGCAAAAGGATAAGAAGCCAGGAGTTTTTCACATGCCAATTATATGCTGGTTAAAGACTCTCTTTTATTGTAACGTTGGTTCTTTTCTACTTTTTTATGATTAAAAATAAACCCTTTCTCTTTTAACAAAATGTTGGTAGTAAATAATATATTTTAGTTTTTTTAAAAAAATATTTTTGCCAATTGCATTGGTCCCTGAGGTTTGACCAATCTTAAGACATTTCAGAGTCTGAGAACATCAGGCCCAGTGTGCCTTGCTGTGTCCACCGAGGCAAACGTATTCAGCGTGGGCCACTCTCATTCCCCCTTCCATTCTAGACCTCTGGCTGTGCACCTCCTGGGCTTCATAAGCTGGGACCCCCATCTCCCTCCAGACACTTCACCTTGTTCCTTTCTGTGTTGTAGGGCTGTTCTCCTTTCCCGGTCCCCTTAGAGGGGATGTGATGTGCCTCATACTAAGGCAGGCATGAAGGAGGCCAGATTCATTCACTCTTCCCCTAGGGCCTGGGTTTTAGTGGAGTATTAAAACGTAATTCAAACCAATGAATTGTAATGGTGGAATATCAAGTCCTTCCACAGGGCGATGCGAGAAACATATTTATTTTTTAAATGTAAGGTCCTCTGGAATCAAATCACACACTTCAAATTACACAAACGGTTAGACAGGAGGCAAGAGTAATAAGGGCTCTGTCTCACGGAGCAAAATGTCATGTTCCACTGTGAAAAGAAATCCTGACCTTCCCTCTGCTGTACAGCATTCATCAGGCCACCTCAGCCCCTGCTCCCTGAGACGCAGGGCAGCCCAAAGTCCCCTGTAGAGGACTCAGGGGCTTTGGGGGCAGTTTTCTGCATGCCTGTTGCTGTTGACAGTGAACGGTCCTACCTCCCTCTTGATTTCGGGGCCTTGGGTGGTACCCACCGATGGCAGAGGTTCGATAGAAGATAAACACCTGGGCAACTGGGTATAAAGTGCCACATTAAATATAGCCAGCCCCGCAGGGTTCCCCTCTGCGGACTACACTGGAGTAAATGACAAGGCTGAAAGCCCACCAAAGCTCTGAAAACTGCAATTCCACAAATCCTGATAACAAACACCCCGAGGGAACCAGACAGTTCTCAGAAGACCAAGGGATTCTGGGTGCAATGAGGGAGGAGAAAAGCTTAGGAGAAAAACCCAGCAAGAAAAGGTGGAAATCCCAGAAGCACCGTGATGTGGAGCCCCCTTGTCCTGAACCCGCTCACCATCTTCCCTGCACAAGCATCTAGTCTGTATTTTGCCCTGGTAGGATCTGGGACAAAGCCACTCACTCTTTTGTTCCCTTGGACACTCAACAGAATAAATAGTTTTCTGCATTCCATGGGAGAATTTTAAGTATTTGTTTCTGCAGAAGTGGGACAGGGAGAGTGGGAACATCTGTCTAAAACCCACAATGCTTTATTGTGGTGGCAGCTGGCTGAGAGGTGGCAGGAGTGCCCCTTTCCTACAAGCCACTGTTTCTGGAAGTTGGGTCTCTGGAACATGGGTGTGACCCTGGAGTTTTGCAGATGGCCAACTTCTCAAGCCCCACCTAGGATCCACTGAATCTGAAATTCTAGGGGTGGCCTCCAGCCCCCCTTTCAAGCCAACCTTCCAGCTGTTGGACCTGGCGAAAGCTTGAGAAGCTGGGGTGTAAGGGAATTGTCTTGGAGCCAGTGCCTGTAGGCCAGGGGCTTCATACAGGGCCACAGTTCATAGGTGATCTAAAAAGGAAAGTAAGGGATGCTCAGCTGCCAGGACACCACCAGTGTAGCCATGCCCGAGGGGGAATGGCTGGGGGCACATCTGGGCAGCTGGGCCGGTGTATTCAACCCTGGGCATCGCATCTTCACCAGCAGCCTAGGCCCTATGCCTGTCGTGACTTGACCCACAGTGGTCATCTCTACAAACTCTCCATTATTAGTTCCAATGGGCGCAAATCCACCAGCGCCAAGGCGATGCTTCTGCGAACTTTGGAAGGTGGCTTAACTGAGAGCAGCAGCTCTGGACCCCCAAGCAGTGGTCTGAGCGGCGGGACACAGCCAAGCTCCTGGGGCGCCCAAGTCCTTTCACCCTGCGGCTCCTCTCTGCTTGGCTGCCTAACCCACACGGGCCAGCAGCCAGTCCCAACCTGCTTTCCGGAGGTCGAGGATGTGTCCTGATTTTCTAAAAGCTGTTTGCGCACTTCAAGGGCCTCGCCCCTTCCATTTGGGGTGTGAGCACGACTGTACTGGCCTAATTAATTCATTTTCTTTGCAGTCCAAAGTGGAAGCCGGAGCACATGGATGCAAATCAAATACAAACCCGCTCCGGGCGCCAATACTCTGGACAATTAAAACAAAGAGTGCGGCGGCAGCCGCGGCAGCACCGCACAAAACCCTCGGGAAACATCCAGAACGAGCCACCAATCAGCCGGCAGGGTGGGGCGCAGCCCGCGCTGAAAACGTGCCAGCAGGAAGGCGCCCCAGCCCGCAGGTGGACAGGTGGAGGTTGGCAGGGGTCAAAATCCATGCTGGAGGACTTGGGGCTGGGCGGCTGCCTGGCACAATTCCAGGGCGCACGCTCGCCCTGCGGGAATGGCGTCCCAGCCCAAAAGCCACCAAACAAAACCCATTGCACGGGCGGGAACCGGGCTGTGCGGTCGCCAGAAGGGTGGGTGGGAGAGGGCGAAAGCAAGAGGGAGGAAGAGAAAAAGGGGAAGGGAGTTAAGGAGAAAGGACAAGGGGAAAAGGGAGAAAGTGAGGAAAGGGGCTGCGAAGAGAGGCGAGGGGAAAGGGGACCGGGGAGCGGAGGAGAGGAGGGGTCGTGGAGGGCCGGGGCGCGGAAGCGGGGCGGAGGAGGAGAGGAAAAGCAGGGGAAGGGGCTAGCGGCCAGCGGAGCGAACGGCGCAGGGGGCGGCGGCGGCCGGGGGCGGGACCCGCGTCCGTCCCCACCTGCGTGGGCGTCCGCTGCCGGGAGTAGTGGGCGCCCCGGGGCCGAAGGGAGCGGCCGGGAGGCGGGCTGGGCAGGAAGGCAGAGGGGAGGGAGGGGACCGGGAGGCGGGGAGGAGCCGGCGCTCGGCTGGGGCTGCGGGGGCGGCGACGGCGGGAGCGGCTGTGGCGGCGGCGGCGGGTCCGGCGGTGGCGGCAGGTGGCCCTGCGCACGGCGGCCGGCCCGGCCGGGGGCGGGCGGGAAGGTGGCGCCTCGGGCGGGGGCCGGTCCCTGCACCAGGTGACCTGTTCCGGCCCGGATCCGGGCGGCCTCTCCATGCAGCGGCGCGGCGCGGGGCTCTGGTGGCCGCGGCGGCAGCAGCAGCAGCAGCAACAGCAGCAACCCCCGCCGCCCGCGGTCGGCCCCCGGGCCGCAGCCATGGCTCCCCCGAGCGGCGGGGTCCCCCCGGGCCTCGGCGGCCGCCCTGCCTCCGCGCTCCTCTTGCTCTGCTACCTGGTGAGCGCTGGACCCTGCTCGGGTCCTCCCTCTGCGCGGGGCCCCGGGGGCGGGGGCGGGGGCGGCCGGGGATCCCAGCCACACCGGGTGGGGACGACGCTGCTAGTTTTCTCTCTTCCTTGCCGCTGCGCCCCGGGCGCTCCGGGCACCCAGGTTGGGTACCCCGGGCGCGGAGAAGGGTGCGTGCACCGGACTTGATTCTGTTGGCTCGTGGCGGTTGCTCTCGCTCCCAGACTCACTGCAGACCCAGGTCAGGTCCCCCTCGGGATCTCTTGTTGTTCCTCCACTCCACTTGGGAGCCTCGCTACCCCGAGACAGCTCCCCGCCCCGCCGCGCACTGCTTTCTAGCCCCCTCCCCACCCCTCCTGAGCTTCTCTCTCCCCTTCTCCAAGCTCTTTGACTTCGTGTCCCCAACTTCGTCTCTTTCTCTCCGCATCTGACAACCACCTCGACCCTCTTAGTTTCTACCGGGTGTTCATGGCCCGGACGGTTTGATGCCAATGTACCTCTCATTTCCTGCGCTCCTCAACTCCTCCTTGGTCACTCCAGCCAAGTTGCGGATGGCAGAAAGAAATCGAGTTCTTTGTAACACGCTTACCGCCAGAGTGGTGACTTTAACTGCGTCTTGAACATTCTCATTTCAGAGAATATGCTTGGCGTACGGACGTCAGTTTGCGATTTGCACACTCTTTGGCTTCTGTTTTATTCATCAACTAAATGGCAATGGCTTATTTTTTTCCCCAGAAACAACTCATTTTAAACAGCAGAGTAATTGAGACCCTCAGAACGCAATGGAGAAATAATTTCTCAGTTCCTTTATGATGGCTTGCTTCCTCTTGTTTTTGAATTCTCCTGAACAATAGTAGATTTACCCAAGGCGACACCCTTACTGCCCAGCCTACCTTCTGTTCCAGGATCCTGCAGAAACCTCGGGTTATCTCGCCATATATTACTGTAAATAAATGAATTGGAAACTGCTGAATCATGAAACTGATGTAATAGGAAATTCACAGAATGTTTTTAAAAAATTGAGCAGTGTCATTGTCCAAAATTCTTTTCATTTATGTGTCATTGTCATCGTCTGGAGTCTTTCTTTTTAGCAGCTAAAAACTGCTTAGGAGGTACTGGCAGGAATTAGAATTTGATTCTGAAGAAATTTGCCACCCAGTTCAAGATTTTTTTTTAACACTCTACTTCTTGGATGTTTCATTTCTTGAAGCAGAAGTGTAAAAATGCAAATTCTGATTCTGCCTTTTGTCTACCTGTTGAACAGCCCATGCTTTTGCATGTATTTTAAAATTAGCCAATGCCAAATTTCGTGGTTGGTTTAGTTCATGTTTTCACAAGAAGTTGTCAGTCAACGTGAATGATTTTTTTTTCTGCCCAAGGGATATTATTATTTAATATTTATGCCACGGGATTACAGCACACAGGCTCATAAATAAAACTGCCATAACAAATGACAGGGTTTCAGCTTAAACAGATGATCCCTGTACACAAGGCACTGCTGGTTGCCCACAGATGCAGAAATAATGTAGTGGAGCTGAGCCCGAGACACGCACATGCAGTTGGTCTGGAAAGTGGAAATCTCAAGAGCTGGTAAGGAAGGGACACTTCCTAAGAGTTTGAGAAATGAGAGACAAGCGCAGCACCTGCAGGCCTGTATGGCTAGGAACCGAGGATGGAGCAAGTTCTGCATGGGGCAGGGGATTGGAGAGGAGAATCAGCCAGGGAAATGACCTGTTAGGCTGCAGTGAGATGGGGAAGCCAAGACGGGAGGTGGAGCTCTGCAAAGAGCTTAGAGAAATCTGGAAACCCAGTGGAGCACTGGTGCAGTGGAGGAAAGGTTGGGGAACATCCGGGAGGGGGACCTGTCAGTGCTTTCTGCCCCAGGGTGTTTCCTTCTGATAGGCTGCTCATAGGAAGGAGAGACTTTGATGAGCAAGAAGGGGCATTTTGCCACCACATGAGAATCAGGTTTGCACACCCTGGGAAGCACAAAAGCTTGACTTAGAAGGTGGTCTCAGGGCTTTGGTCCTGTCTCTAGCCATGTGCCGGGGATTTTGCCCTCCTGATCCTGGACAGGCTTGGCGTGTGAATCCGGGAACATATCGGCATTTTTTTTGTGCCGATATGTTGCCGATATGTGCCGATATGCTCATTTGTGATGAGCAGCATGAGAAGTCAGAGAAACGATGCGAATACATTGTGTACATTCTGCTCAACCAAGGAGTGCTTCCTGGAGGAGGCAGGTGAGGGGTGCACAGAGCCACAGGTGGAGAATATAAGTGGAGCTGAGCAGCGACGCAGGATCTCAAGGATAGGTAGATAGTGGAGGGAGAATTCAGAAGCCTGTAATTCAGAAGCCCAAATTGTAACAGCAATGGCTTGCACTGAACTGAGTCATTATCCAATATGGATTTTAGCAACAACCTGGTGAAGCAGGAGCTGTTATGCTCTCCATTCAGATGAGATAACAGAGGCTCAGAGAGGTTAAGTCATTTGTCCCAGGCCACACAGACAGTCTGAGATTAAACCCACATCAATCTAAACACCAGAGCCCTGGCTTTAGCCTACACTAGTTTATTGCCTTCTGGATTTTGCTGCGGGTCACCCATTCCCCTCGTGCATAATGTACGGTCCATTAGCAAAGCTCTAGCAATTAGTAGCTACTGTGAGGCTGGCCAGGATGTGAGGTCATTTCTAAAGTAAACTAAAATATACAAAGCAGGAAACACAGGCCACAGAATCGAAGCAGGATATTAAAGGAAAGGAAAAAAAAAAAAAAAGAAAGAAAAACCAGAAAATGTTCACCATGGGCCCTGGAGAGGTGGAAGAGTGGGTCTTTAGACCAGAGGCAGCTGGAGGTTTAGCATTCGAGTCTGTGGTGTGTCCCAAGTGACTTGGGGATCAGTTCCTGTTTTGTGTCAGCCTGTTCTCAAGGGCTGGAGGTTCAAAGTGGCTTTCTGAACAGATGGTTCTGAGCCCCTGTCCCCTCGGTCAGGGGTGCTGAGCACAGGGGTGCCTGCTTTCCCCGTGGGCTGGAACAGAGTCACCTTCGGTATCAGCCCATGAAGAGTACTGCGACTGCAGCTAGGATACTGCCAAGGCATGAATAATTGTGATGAGGCCTGACAGATAAGTCACGGAATGATGCCAAGCAGATTTCTGAAAAGATGATCCCTGGTTCCAGCAACTGCCAGAAAACTCGGAGGTCACCAAAGGTCAAGATGCAGGGAGAGGGCTTCTCAGAGTGAGCCAGGGCCTTGCTAGCAAAGGGTACCGGAATTGCTTCCCCAGAGGTCCCCGGTGCTGAGAAGCCCTCTCCACGCAGGGCTTGGCCTGCCCGGCAGACCACCTTGCTGCTTTATCCCACCATCAGTGCTTACTTCCCCCATGCTTAGCTGGTACCAGCCCCTTCTGCGACGCTGGAGCTTCTAGAAGGCAATTCTGTCCACTCGGTGCTGTAGTCTCAAATGTATAATTTTTTCTTAAGTGAGAAAATAAATCTCACAATGGCCAATGTTGATGTCAGCGGCAGGGTTGAGATATTCAGAATGGACAATCACGCTTGTTAGACGAGCAGGGGACAAAGAAATTAGCAGCGCAGATATATGCAAGGATCGTTACCAGACAGTGGCTGTGATGGAGTCTTGTATGGGAGCCTCTGTGAGTGGCCACATCCCGGCGGTCATCCATCAGGACCTAGGGAGTCCAAAACAAGGTAAGGGACCCACGGTTCTGCAGCGTGAGGAAGAGTGAGTAGCCTAAAGTAAGTTCAGTCACCTGCTTGCTGGCTCGTCCCACCGCTCTGAGAAGGGAACTGAGAGCAGGCTTGGCAGGGGACCTCCTGCTCAGGCGGCTGAGTCTCCTGGCCTTGCTCACAGAAGGGCCCAGTGGAGCTGGCCAGCTGGTGCCTCCTGTGTGTAAGGCAAGCTCTGTTCTCCCCAGACCAATGCTGTTGACAAGATGGGACTCTAGTCCCCCTTCCCCACCCTTTGAAGGTGGGCGTGCTCATGAGTCCCTCACCTGAAGCCAAAGTGGTGACGGGAAGGCGAGTGGACGAGTGGGAGCATCATTCTGGGCGTTTCTGGAAAGCAAGGGGCACCTGGCCTCTGCGTTTGGAGTCAGCCAATATGGGTTTGAATTTTGGATCTGCTTCTCAGTAGCTGGTTGCCCCTGGGCAAGTTGCTTACCCACTCTGAATCCTTTCCACGCCCTTAGCTGTAAAACAGGAAGGCTGTCTCCCTCTCGGGGCTGTTGTGGGGATTAGGTTAGAAGCCAGAATTTCTATGGAGTTGCGTGTGAGAGGATGAGGCTAGGCGTGGACGAGAAGAAAGATTCAGTGCACCTGTCCCAGTGTCCAGCACCCAGAAGGGTCTCGATGAAATAAGCCAAACCAACCTGTTACCCTTGGATGATTTGGGTTGAAAAGAAATAGCGTATTAACCAGCGTAGGGGGGTCTTAGACACCGGGGAATATTGATCATCGTTGTGCTGCGTTTCTCTGGCCAGCTCTCTGGTTTGGGAAGCAACGGTGCTTGACTGGGAAATCTTTCCCAAGGCACATCTTGGTTTTAAAGTCCATATTGACATCATTGCCCATTCTGCTTAACTAGATGCTTTTTTGACATAAACAGAATTTTTGCTAATGTCTAGTCAGCAGAAATTGGGAACACAGGCCTTTTCAGCCCATACAATTACCTTTTTGACCTATGGAGACTTGATCCCGCCCGTATGGAGAGAAAGTGATGCATTGCCCCTGAGCCAGGGTTTTCCTCTGTGGCTGGTGGGGTGGAATGTGCAGGAATGAGGAAAACAGACACTTGATTACTGTTTGCATATCAACCCTACCCACGTACACGTGTGAAGCGTAAATGAACTTCCCAGAGCAAGATGTGAATGAGTCAAGATTTTCCAATCTCTGTTTCTTCCTTAAATAGCATGTGAAAAAGAGAGAAGAGCCAAGTTTCCCAGCTCTTTGGAACAGGGTTATTTGATTCCAGTCTCTCCTTATTGATTTTGTTGAAAGGAATCAAATGCAGTCATCCTAGAAGAAGTTGAGTCCACTCTGATAAGTTTGGTTTTCTTCCATCCTCAGGGTACATAAATTCATCCGTTTCTTGACCTCCAAGCTGAATTAATGCAGTTAGGTCTCCGCATTTGGGTCTTTTGTTCTGAGCATACATAAACTGTCCTATTCCCTTTTTAATTTTTTTTTAAAGTTACAGTATGTACAGAAGGACACAAAGACAAAGGCGTTTGTTGTGTGACTATGTTGTGTGACGTCACATTTGCCTTTCATGAGGGCTCAGCTTCTGCTCTAAATGGACGCTGGGGGACCCAGGCGTCCTTCAGCCCCCAGCACGGTAAGGCAGAGGCCGTCAGTGGATGCAGAGGTGGGGCCTCCTCCCTTCGGCTGCCACCTGGGTACCCCCTTGCACCCCACCTCTCTTGCTTGGCGCTGCAGTGTGTCTGGGCTGTGCTTTTAAGGCATTGTTTCACACGGCTGGCACGGACGTGCAGACAGGTGACGGTGCCTCAGTGTGTTCATTATCACATTAACATGGTGAACTTGCCAGATGAACAGGAATCCAGCAGAGGGCAGAGGGCTGGGACATTTTAAAAATTCAATTTGTATTTTTGGGTGTGGAGAAGTGGAAATGTTCTAGAAGGTAGGGTAGTTGTCTGAAAGGTCTAGAGAGACAAAATAGCCAAGCAAAGTACACCCCAAATGAGGTGAAGATGGGTGTCACCTTCCCAGTCCTCACAGTCCCTAGGTCCCCTGTGACCCTCAGGGGCTTGGTGAGATGCCAAAAGGTGAGGGTTCTTTTTGGAAGGGGTCGATGAGGCTGGATGCTTATACCCCACCCCACCCCACCCCACCCTGCCACTGCTGGAGAAGGACAGTGGGCACTTGAGGAAGGATCACATCTTGATGCTTCCAAGTCCGTGGAACAGAGATGCAGAGTGGGTCACTGAGGCACCTGGCAGGAAGACACATGCTCAGCCCTTTATTTCAGCAAGAAATGCTAAGTTCCTACTGTGTACCACGCTCCAGCCTACAAGCTGGAGACACAGTAAGGACGGTGACTCTGACTTCCTAGCTTCCAGAACTGAGGCTCATGGGGATCATCTTTTGCTCGTGTTAATGCAACCTGACAGGTGGGAATATCTGTGCAGGTGGGACGCGCGTCGTGCCTGTAGCTGGAACTCTTCAAGCGCGTTGCTTTACTTTCCTGGCAGGAAGCAGCTGATAACCACGCACAGGACGTGGGCCGGGAACTCAGTTTCAGCTTAATCAATATTTGGAGTGTGATGCGTGGCTAATCGCTGTTGGTCTGGTACATAATGAAGTAGCCACAGTTGTGGTGTCCCAGCTGCCCGCTGGCTCAGCTCCTGCCCGAGAGAAGCCAGCTTCCTGTGTTCCAGAGGTGCCCCAAAGGCTGAAGCTAAGGCCTTCGAGAGGGGTGTAGCCCATGCTCTGCGCAGCCACGCCGGGTGTATCGAGGCCCCTTTGGGAGCCAACACACCCTGTCATCTTCCAAACACCGCCCAGGCCCCAAGTCGCTCTTCTGTTGTCCACGCTTCTCCCACCTTCCAAAGAAACCATCTCAGTCTCTGCCCAGCCCAGCATCCGATTCTCATCTCATTTAGATCTGTTCGGAAATAGACAGTAGCAAGATACCAACCGCCGCCACCTGGCTACCTCGGACAAACACAGCGTCGCGGCCCGTGACTACCTGTACGTGAGCTTGTGCCGCGGTGGGTCCCGCACCCCATTTCTTCCGTGCGATAATCCTTTACGAAGCTTGCTTTCTGTCACTCTGTGCACATCAGAACTCCACCCAGAACAAAATCTGGACAATCTAGCACAGCGGTGAGCAAACGCTGCCCGTACCTGCCTGATTTTGTTGTGAGTTGTGCGGGACAAAATCGCTCAGCGATGTGTTCCCTCTGTGGCTGCTTCCACACCGTGGCAGAGCTGAGTAGACAGTGTCCCAAGTAAGTCAGCCCTCCGTATCCTCGGGTTCAACTGAGGATAAAAAATATTGAGAAAGGGGCTGGAGCGGTGGCTCAGTGGTTACGGCGCTTGCCCAGCATGCGCAAGTACACGGGTTCAAACCCCAGCAACCCACGTACACAACTAAGTGTCAGAGAAACAAAAGCCATGTGAAAAACTCAATAAAAATTGATTCTCTCTGTCTCTCTCTCTCACTCACTGTCCTTCTCTCTTTAAAAAAAAAAAATATTGAAAAAAACCCCAGCAACCCTGCATTGTACTGAATATGTTCAGATTTTCCTCATCGTTATTTCCTTAACAGGACACTGTAACAACTATCTGCGTAGCCTTGGTGTTGTATCAGCTGTTGAAAGTAGCCTAGGGATGATTTAAAGTGTACAGGAGGTGTCCCTGGGTTACATGCAAATGCAGCACGTTATGTAAGGGACTGGAGCAGCCACAGATTTTGATGTCCTTGGGGGTCCTGGAACCAATCCCCCATGGTTACCCAGGGATGATTGTATTTACCATCTGGCCACTTTTTGCAGCAAAAATCTGCCAACCTCAAATCTAGAATAGCGCCATCCAGTAGAAAACTCAAGCCACATACATAATTCTATATTCAGCAGTTGTCACATTAAAAAAGTAAACAAGAACAGGTGTAATTAATTTTAATATCTTATTTTGCTTGATGTATCCAAATATTACCATTTCAGCATGCGCTCCATATGAAATTATTAATGAGAATTTCAAAGCCTTTCTGTAAATCCCGAGGCTTTGAAATCGGTGTTATCTTTCACCCTCGCAGGTCCCAGCTAGGAGGAGCCACGTCGTCGCCAGTGCCTGTCTGCCTTGCGACTACCCTGCTGGGTAGCCTGCGTCTAGAACCCCTGTCTGATGGGTTTACTTGTGCTGTGCTTGAGACTTTGAGCCAGGTGAAAATAAAATACTCTTCGTAGGTGTTTTCAGAGATTTTTCTCTGAAGCAGAATCTGGAGAGACACAGGGCAAGTGCACATGTACCTCCTCGTACACAATGTGTGTGCCCCAAAACTGGAGCCATACCAGCGAGCCACGCTTATTTGTGCAGAAAAGTGTGACTCGTGTGTTTTTAGCAATCAGATAGTAAAATTAATGAACTGAATTATTACTAATGGCACTTCGTGGTGAAACTTAGTGAGATCGAATGGCTTTTCCCCAGCATTCTGTTTAAAAGAGGCTTTCACTGGAGTTAGTGGCATCCCCACTAAAACCATGACCAAAAAAACGGAGAATGGGGCTTGGGTGAGTTTTTAACATACAAATGAAAAGAAGGAGGAAGGGCTGGAAGTTGTTCTTTGGAAAAGAACACAATGTGATATTTAACATACCGCGGTGTCCTGGACTAGGTGCTCTGACTAAACATGCGTCTTCCTGCACACAGAATCCAGCGTCGGGGCCATTGCTCTGGATGAAGGCGCCCTGGCCACCCCTCAGCTGCTCTTCTGGGCCAGCTTCCCTCAGCACCACGGAGCGCTGGCCTTGGGTGCAACTCTGTCGCTTGCCAGCTCTGGTGGGGGCTGCGTGGTCCCAGCACCTCCTGCTGGCTGGAATAACTGCTGCTCATGCCGTGCAGAGGTGCTGGGCGCATCTCGATTACTGCAGCAGCACCGCTCAGCCTGGACCACACTGTCTGCCCAGAAGCAAGCAGGGGCTCCTGGGAGTTGTCACCAGGCGGTGGGCAGTGCATGGCAGTGATGGGAAGGGGCCGGCACCTGGGCTCCTCTCTGCTGACCCAGCAGCTGGGAGAGGCCGAGACTCAGCTCTTGGTTGCAGATTGAGGGGGTGGGCAGGCACCGCAACGCGGGCTCGCCCGCCCTGACGTTCTCCACTTCCAATTACAAGATTGTTTTTATATTTGTTTTATCCCTGTAATTTGGCAGTATAAATGAGAACATAAAACAATTAAATCTCTCCCTGTGGGGGCAGACGGTCTGGACTGTACCCACTCCACATATTTCTTTCCTTGACTAATCAGACAAAATGGCCAGCCCTTCCATTCTTCTCTGCCATTTGCCGGAACTGCATTTTCCATGTCCACCTTTTGGGACTGTTGCGCTCCCTGCTCCATGTGGTACAGAATTCAAAACACAGTGGCCAGAACACAATGCGTAGCTCTCTCTTACCCTGTGTCCTGGTCACTTTATCCTTGTTCCGTGCTGAGTATTCAAGTGAATATTTTTTAACCGTGTGTGTGTGTGTGTGTGTGTGTGTGTAACTCAATATGGTATTTCTGAATCTCCTTCAAAATAAAGCAAAAGAAAAAACTTCAAACCAAAAAAACCTTTTAGAGATTATTCCATGGTCTGTACATGAAGTTCTTCCACTTTTCACAGTTGTATAGTACTCCAGGACTGGAATATTATAATTTATTTAATCAGCCCCCTCGGTGGATGAAGCTTCTCATCTTCTATTGTTAAAAACACTGCTCATGTGAGAAATCTGTGTGTGTGTGTGTGTGTGTGTGTGTGTGTGTATAATTTCACACAGGTTTGAGTATACTTGTAGGATAAGCTCCTAAAATGGAATTAGTGTCTGATTGGTTTCAGAGATTACTGCCACTAGCAACACCTAAGAGGGCATGATTCCTCCCTCCAGCCACAATGTGTAACCTGAAGTTTTTGATTTGTGAGTCTGGTGGGTTAAAAATGGTATCTTGGTGTAGCTTTTATTTGCCTTTCTCTTCCTTGAGTGAGAATTTACTTTTCAACGAGCTGTATCATTTGCTCATTTTTCTAAAGGATTGTTAGCTTTGTTATTAATTGGCTGTCTGTTGCTTTAAAAGGAAAACACCACCTTCTTCTCCAGAATCTCTCGTTGAGTCTTCGCTGTCAAGAGAGTGAAAGTCCACGCTCCTTGAGCGGGGACTCACTCTGCAGAGCCAGGACCACCGTTCCTTTTGTCTCGTACCCCATGTCCCTTTGTACCTCCATCACTTTGTTCTCTGGCCCAACCAAGCTGCCCGCTCTTCCCTCAATACCTGCGTTTCCCATTTCCATCACCCCTTAGACAGGCTCCCCACGCCCCTCCAGGGCTGGAAACCTGGTTCTGCTTTTGTCTCTCGCGTGTCCTGAAGGCGGATCACACGTGTTCTTTGGGTCTGGCTTGCATGTCTTCCGGGTCCATTGTGGCACGTGTCAGAATCTTGTTCTGCCATGGGGTGCGTGTGCCACTGTTTATCCCTTCACGTGGACGGCAGGAGCTGCTTTGGCTGCATGAGCAACGCAGCTACGTACAGGAGTGCATACACACTTCTTCCACTCCTTGCTGTCAGCTCTCTCAGGCGTGTGCCTGGAAGGGGAACTGCTGAATCAGCTCGTATGATACTTAAATGTCTAGTTTACTTATTTATTATTTTGCACTACTGGGGATTGAACCCAGGGAACTCTGCCGCTGTGCTATATCCTCAGCCCTGGTTTGAAAAAAAAATTTATTTTGAGACAGGGTCTCACTTAGTTGCCAGTGTTGGCCTCGAACTTGTGATCCTCCTGCCTCAGGCTTCCAGGTAGCTGGGATTACAGGTGTGCACTGCCATCCCGGACTCGATGTGTAATTTTTAAAAGAAACTACGATCCTCTTTTCCAGAGCAGGTGCACAAGGCTTCTGATGTCTTCATATCCCCACCAATATTCGCTATTTTCCATTTTTCTTTCCTGTTCCTCCTCCTCCTCCTGCTCTGTAGGAGCCTTTTTAATGGGCGTGGAGTGACCCAAAGTGACCTTTTGGCTGTTGTGTTTTGGGCACGTGAATCACAGAGTCGTATTTAGCAGAGATCTTAGCACCCACATTTCAGGGCCTCGGTTTCATAACCAAGCCTCCCGGATTTCCTGCGGAATAAAAGTCCGCAGCGAGAGGCGTGGCCACTTAGAGGACCAGCTCAGCAAACACACAGCTGAAGTGTTTCCTGGCACAAGTGGCATCCCTCATGGTGAGAGACTCGGACGCCACGGTTGCTTGGCCCAGCCTTGCCAGATGGGTCTGAGCTTTGGGAACCTGCCGGCCCACCCCTCCTGCGGACGCCCCGTCTGCGCCTCCAGGAGAAGGTGGCAGGTTCCCTGCTGTGTTCCCTCCCAGCTGCACCCTGAACTTTCCAGTCCACCCTTTGATCTGGCAACCTTCAACTGTTAAGTCAGGACAAACGTTCGGAAGTGTCCGAAGCTAGGTTGTCCCTGTTCGCTCGAAGGCAGCTTGGGTCGCTCCTGGATTTCCTGTGGACTCACTCTTCGGTTCGGAAGCCTGCTCTGGAATTATTGCCACGTAGCTTTGAAAGTCATATTTGGACCAGCAGATGCTCCTGAGCCCGGGGAGAGAGTTTAATGTGGCCTGATCTTCGTTGGCGTGTGTGTGCGTGTGCGTGCCTTGGGTTTTCTCCAGTCCGCAACGGTGCTTCCGACAGCTCCATCTTTCGCATCCGTTGCTGTATGTGGATGTTATTTTGCATCCCAGGAAAACACAGACGCGTGCGTGTGTTAGCAGGATCACGTCTTCTGTCTTTCTTACATTTCTTGTTTTCCTTTTCAGAACTTTGTGCCATCTCTGGGTAGGCAGACTTCTCTGACTACCTCTGTGATCCCCAAAGCAGAGCAGAGCGCAACTTACAAAGACTTCATTTCTTTCACCGTCTTGGAAGGGAACGTGCGCAACATTTCTCAGGTCTCAGTGGAATATTTGTGCTCTCAGCCTTGTGTTGTCAGCCTGGAAGCCGTTGTTTCCTCCGAGTTCAGAAGTAGCATTCCTGTGTACAAGAAAAGGTGGAAGAATGAGAAGCATCTTCACACCAGCAGGACGCAAATAGTACATGTGAGGTTCCCCAGCATCATGGTTTACAGAGATGATTATTTCATCAGACACTCTATTTCCGTATCCACCGTGGTACTGAGAGCCTGGATCTCTCACCAACACAGCGGCGGAGACTTGAATGTTAAATGGGAGGAGAACTTGCCCCACGCCGTGGCGAAGAATTATACTCTGCTGAAGACGGTCCCGCCCTTCGAGCGCCCGTTCAAAGACCATCGCGTGTGCCTCAAGTGGAACATGGACTATATTTGGAACCTCTGGGCAAACAAGATCCCACAGTGTCCCCTGGAAGATGGTAGGTCGCTGGCCTGGCAGGAGTTCTGTTCTCATTTCTGCAGATGGCCTGTGTCATTGGCCAGGCAGGAAAAGCGTCTTGTATGAGCAGTGGGGGAGGCGAGGGAAACAGAGGGGCCTGTTGAGTCTTATTTTGAACTTTAGGGACAAAAGGAGAAAAGTTAAAAAGGGGAAGAGAGGAGAAAAGTTAAGAGAATAGGACTGAAGATAAAAGAGAGGGAGGGATAAAGGGGCCGTGGAAGGGAGTCTTGGAGAGGTTTAGAGATCTGCTTTTGGAAGGAGCATTAATGAAATGGGAACCAGGCAGATCTCCTTCCCATCCCTGCTGCCCCCTACAGCCCTGAAGTGTGCTCTTTTAAAACAGAATGTTTTCTCCTGGAGGAGGTGAGCCCCTGAAGGAACGTTTGTGGGAGACAGGAAGGATGCATCTCAGAAGGGTAACTCCTGCCTGGTCTCCCCTCCTGCTCTGTCCCTTTCTACCATGTGACTGGGGAACTCTCTGAGCCTCAGTTTGCTTCTGCTAAATGGGATAACCGTTCCCTAGGAGCAGAGCGACAAGGGCTACAGGAGATGAAATTGCTTAAGCACCCCCATTAGGGCTTGGTGACACGCAGCTGATAATGAGAGGCTCCAGATTCTACACTGTGTGGTAAATGCCACCTGGTGAGAGTCTCATACCAGTTCAGGAGTTCCCTGGCCCTTCCCAGCCTCCCGTAAGCCCAGGGGCTGGAAGTCTCTGGCAGAGGGCTCAGGAGTTCTTACCAGCTCTCGGGATGCTGAGCACCCCCAGCTCTTCTCCCTACCCTGTGTCAGAAAGTGAGCCATCCCTGTTCCCAAGCCGCCACCCAGGGTCTGGTGTCATTTCCTAAAGTGCTGGCCCAGGACCCTGTGATAGGATTGTGTGGCACTCTAATTGTAAGTGTAAATGCCAGGCTCCATCCTTCATTGCTCAGGATCTATGGGGTCCTGGAGTCCGCATTTTAAACCAACCCCGCTGCACCCGAAACCTGAACCTGTGCTCCAGGGACGGGGCGGGTGGGACACTGATCTCTTCATTACCACGGCTGGGCCCCAGGCAGGTGTGTCAGTGGAGGAAGCTCCTCCTCCCTCACCTTCACCAGGACTGGTTGGGGCAAGGTGACTTAAACACATGCCCTACGCTGTTCCTCTAGTGATTGACATCTTGTCACCTCTGGGGCAAGATTCCGGGAGAAATGACCATGGCGTTTTCTAGGCTGCGCCCCAAAGTGGGCATCAGCGGAAACTTAGAGGACGCGGGGAGCACGGATTTCCGCGGGTTCTAGTCCACTTGCCACCACACCAACACAGTGCACATTTTAAAACTCTATATGAATTATGGAGGCACAGGAACTTGCAAAAATGGTGGAGTGCTGTGTATCTCTACCCAGCTTCTCCCTCTGGTACCATCTTCTATAACCATAGCACAATATCATGGCCAGGGAACTAACGCTGACCTCACACCGTAGACTACAGGGAGTTCAGATTCCACCAGTGTGTGTGTGTGTGTGTGTGTGTGTGTGTGTACCCGTGTTTGAGAGTGTATGCATGAGTGTGTGCATGTGATTGTGTGAGTGCGTATGCATGAGTGTGAGTATTGTGTGAATGTACTGTGTGTGCACATGTGTGCATGTGATTGTGTGTGTGCTGTGTGTGTGTGCATGTATGAGAGTGTGTGTGAATTTGTGTGTATTGTGAGTGTATGTGAGTGTGTGTGTGAATGCTGTGTGCGTGTATGTGTGAGTGTGTGAGTATTTGTGTGTCTGCATGTGTGAGTGTGTGTGTGAGTGCTGTGTGCTTGTGTGAGAGTGTGTGCGCGTGTGAGTGTGTGCATCTGTGAGTGTGTATTTTGTGCGTGTGTGTGAGTGTGTGTATGTGTGAGTGTGAGTATTGTGTGAGTGTGTGTGAGTGTGTGCATGTGTGTGAGCATGTGCATGTGCAGGCGTGTGTGTGAGTGTGTGAGTATTGTGTAAGTGTGTGTCTGTGTGTGTGAGTGTGCGCGAGTGTGTGTGCATGTGTGAGTGTGTGTGTACATGTGTAGTTCTGCACAGTTTCATTCTGCATTGTGGCTTACTCTGTGCTGGCGTGTGCTTTCCATGCAGAAACACCTAGAAGGTTGGCAGAGTCCCCTCCACGCGCGTGTGCACGTGGTGGCTGCAGCGGGCTGGGTGATTAGATGTCTGAAGCGCAACGAGCTGCGTGCATTTTCATGATCAATGTGCGCCTCTCCTCGGGGCAGCACCCCATGCTAGCGTTTCTCCAGAATGCCTTCCGCAGGGATCCCTAATTTGTTGAGCAGAAGAAAGTAGGGGGCACACACAGCCACAGTTTTGCTTTGCCTCTGACTTCATCAGGGCTTAATGAGTCCGTTTCATGTTTGGCAAATCATATATTTCTCCTTGAAGAATGATTGAATTGCAAGCTGGAAGTTTCCAAATGAAATCGTTTACGAACTGGCTCAGTTCTTGGGGCACCTGAACATGCCCTTAAAATGCAAGACGCCTTTTCTTTCCTTTGTTGCTCCTTTCCCCATTTGCAGGGCTCAGGAATGGCGCAGTGGGATTTCTCTCCCCACTGTCTGCAGAGCCTTACTTTTGGAGTGAGAGCCAATCTAATAAAATCATAACGCAGTGGAAAATGCTTCCCAAGAGTTAAAAAGCATTGGAAACAGGGCAGGGGAGCTTCATGCACCCCCCCAAACCAGCTCTGTCCCTCAGCTGTGTTTTGTTTGCCAAGGAAAGAGGATCATTTTGTCCCTTTTTCTTTAACAGGCATCCCAGGAGCCTGGGTGGCCCTCTATAAAGTGTGTGCTACCTCTGTTCTGGACATGGGTGTGGGACAGCAGGGTCCTGGCTGTGGCTTGTTCTTAGCAGCGGCTCCTTAATTTCACTGTCCTTGAATGGGAAGAGTTGAGTGGCAGCTAAGATAGCAGAACTGAGCCTCGGGGGCCCCTGCTGTGTCTGGTCCCTACTGCTACAGGGTGTGGGGTGTGTACCCTGTCCTGCGCCTGGTGGCCTATGGTCCTGTCTATGAACAGAAGCGCCCCCTGGACTGGCTTTCGGTTTCTGTTTTGTTTACAGAGAATCAAAATCCCCACTCTGGGATGTTCCCGGGGGGTGGTTGCAATGCCCCCGTCGCTGGCTTGGCTGGTGTTGGAGGCTGCACGTGGTCAGACACTCCCCTCTCCCCAGGGTCTGGCCAGGCTGCTGGTCTGGGTTTAGGTGGAGAACCAGTACGCTTCTGTGCAGCCATGCTTAGTAACTCTGACCCAGATCAGGAGCCGGCAGCCTTACCCAGCACGTGTGTGCCAAGCTCTCAGCCCAGTGTCCTGCAGCGTTCCTGCCCCTGCCGTCCAGGCCTGCGGGCCATGGGTGGTTGGGAGGCCACTCCTCTGCCTCTGTGATTGTTGCACATTTCCTTGGGGGAGGGCATTATCTGATGTCCCAAGAGTCACACGTGTGCCTGACTCACCCATAAACTCACAGACAGAAAACACAGCCGTGCGGGCGGTGACTCTGACCCTCCTGGCACCCCCAGACTTGTCTTTCTGTCACGCCCTCAGGTGCGGATCAGCCAGTGATGACAACTGCAGCCCCAGCCTATACATGTGCAGCAGGTCCAGCCACTCATTGCCACGCGTCTGCTGTGGCCCTGGTTTAAGCCCCACCCTGCTGGACTCTGGCCACCGCGTGCCCTCAAGTGGCCTCCTGGCTCTGCCCTTGGTCGCAACCCCATCAGGTCACTCCTTACTTATGGTTGGCATTAGCCTGCATCCCTCACTCTGGCCTGTGGGCAGTGTCCCTGTCCCCTGGCCAGCTTCATCTCCTGCATGCTCTCTTGCACACACCTACCCGCTCTCTTCTCCTTACACAGACAAGTTCATTCCCACTTTGGGACATTTGTGTTACCAATTCCTCCACCCACAGTGCTCTTCTCCCAAGTCACTGTGTGGCTTGCTCTCCTACTTGTCAGACCTCTGCTCCAGTGCCATCTTCCCTGAGCACCTACCGACAACGGCCTCCCACCGTTAGGCCGCGCCATGATGACCACCTATAGTTTCCTTCACAGCCCCGTCGCCCCTGCACGTTGTGATTAAATTTGCTGAATTGCTGGTTTGCCTGTTGATGTCTCCCGCACAGATGCCCCAAAGGCCAGGGTCTTTTCATTGCTTTGTTCGGGTGCCTGGCACGGTGCCTGCACACAGTGGGCGCTCTTGACCATCCATTGAATCAGCGTGCGCTTGGCCGGGGCAGGGGCGGTTCCCCCTCGTGCCTAGCTGCGAGTGTCACACAGGGATGGCATGCTGAGACCCTCACACAGCTGTGTTGCTGCTTGGGGAGCGCAGTGGGTGGGAGGTGGCACCCCGGTTCCCAGGTGGAACCCTCCTGGGCTGGTTGAGACTGCTGCTCCTGTTCACCTGTTCTCTGAACTGCGTGCACCGTCAAGCTTCCCTTAGGAGATCGACTGATTCCCACTGCTGTGCCTTGCTAAAGCAGTTCCTTATACCTAGAATAGCCACATCTCAGACTCCCCAGCCAGCCCAAACCTGTGAACCAACCGCGCGCGGCCCGCTGCCCGCTTCCACGACTGATGGGCGAAATCACACCCGTATTTCAATCCACTCAAATTTCCACCGTTCCCCACCTCTGCCCTGAATATCTAGATCTAGATCTATGTATTTCCACCATCAGAAATTAACTGCTCAACCTCTGTGGGTGGCTCTCGCGTGATATGCATCATGTTCAATTCCGTGAAACAAAGATTGACAGAGCAATTCTGTGATCCAGTTTCTTCACTAAAGTCTGAAGGCTCGAGGATGAAGACGCAGTCCTCCTCTTTAAGGTGGGTGTGTGGTGGAGGATAACACTCCCCACCGTCACAGCCTCCAGCCATGAGGAGTGCCCATTATGTGCCAGGCACTGTGTGCAATACTCTATTGTCACATGTACAGAGGAGGAAGCTGGCTCTGAGAGGTAGAGTAGCTTGTTTAAGATCACACAGCTATTAATGAGGGAGGTGGTATTTAAACCTGCAGAATTTGATTCCCAAACCCCACTGTAACCATTAAGCTATGCACCAAGTTGAGGGCATGAAGCTATTTTTGTTTGTTTCAGGCTAATAAGCATGGGAAAAAGTTACTGAACCATCTCTACATGTTAGGCCGTTTGCTGGGCTTCCTCATGGAGGAGGTGACCTTTAAATACAGACTTGAAGATCGAGCAGAATTTTCATAGTCAGAGAAGGAACAGAGGGGGGAACATCCAGGCAGAGGTGACGGCTGGAGAGCCCCAGCACACAGGGAGGACACAGCATGTGTTGTATACTGACTGGATCCTTTGGGAGCAGCTACCCAGAGCAGGGTTGAGAGGGACTCTGAGGCTGAGCCCGAGTAGCTGAGAGGAGCGCCACGTCAGCTGATTCCCGGTGTCTGCCCCGGGGTGAAATGGGGACTAGTCGCACACTTGGTTTGTGTTTGTACTAGGAGGTGTGATTTCAGGCAGTCGGGCAGTTGAGGTTAGGACCACACTTCGAATGTTCCTAAATGCCACTTGAAGGGTTCTCAAACACTCTGCCCTAGGGTCTACCTTTAGGGACATTTCTCTGATCTTCCCTCTTAGATAAGAAACTCTCGGAGAACACATTTTCCTTCTTTTCCACCCTCTTTTCCCTTCACTAAGACCTCATTCTCACCTCCAGTTTATAATAGATTGGAAGTATGATGTCTTATAACAAAATTCCATTACAACAAAATGATTGAAAGTCAAATCAAATGTTGGAGCAGGCTTGACTTGTCTCTGAAAAACCAGCTTGCGCACCAGACTCCTCAATATGATGGTATTTTTTCTAATTATAAGCTATACATTTGGTACTTTTAAAAAACCACCATAGACCAGACCTAGTTCTTTCTTCCTCCAGTTAATCATGGTAGTCTGAATTTTTCAGTAATAGCACTAATTACTGCCTAGCATCTGCATTGCCCTCTATCATGTTCAAAACACTCTCTCCTAGCGCATTGTCTCATTTACGTCTCGTGACAGTCTCATGGGAAAGAGTGTTATTCTCATCCTGTTTCACAAAGGGGAAAACCGAGACTCAAGACGTTTATTTAACTAGAGCCCAAACTTCTTGATTCTTTCGACTTTGCTATACCGCCTCTCTGAAATATGCTAATACTGTCCTAACCCAGGTTCTAAATTAGAAGGACTACTTTTTTTAAAGTTGAATTTTTATCGATGTGAATCATTCTGTCTCTTTCACCCACTGGACGTGGCCTCTTTGAAGTGGATGGGGCTGCGCTGGGAGACCCAGGGTGAGGAGTCCTCAGAATCACCCAGTGCCTTCTGCCTGCCCGCATGGAAATGTTCAGAACTTTTGTTCTGTTCTTTCGGAGCTGTAAAAGTAGTCCATGTACCTGGTTAAAATAAAAAAATTCAAATCGTGTAAAAAGGTTTAGAGGGAAGAATAAGTTCCACCCCCACCCCTCAGTCTCCTGGTGCTTTTCCCAGAAGAAAACTAAGTGCAAGAGTTTCTTGTCTTCTTCCAGAAATATTCTCTGCACACAGAAGCAGCCCCGGCTTCATGCACAAAGGCACAATGAGAGGATCCGCCTTGCACTGGTTCGAAGTGCAGTGGGTTTTTCTGATTCAGTACGTAGCGCAAGACTTCATTCTTTTCGACGGACCCAAAGTGTCCATAACTATTTCACCTGATGACCCTGCAGGTCTTTCGCCTGTGACAGCCAGGCTTCACTGACCATGCTTACGCGTGTATCTTTGTGCACATATCTGAGCATGTCTGGAGCATACGTTACTAGAAGTGGAATTTCATTGATGTTCAAAACTGCAGGTAGCAAATATCCCACAAACTTCCAAAGTAATCTGCTTCACTGCCCAGTATCCTTTTTGGAGGATCATCTCTATTTAACAAAAGAAAAAAAAAAGCGATTTTTTTGTTCTTAGACTTTAAGGAGAACACAACACCTGCCTGCCCCAGCCTTTTTCACATCCTGTGTTTGGAAAGTGTTTGAGTTATCTGAGCTCCGGCTTTACTTCTTAGGTTGGAAAATCATACTTTCTTTTCCCCCAGGTCCCGCACAGACTTTTTTACTATAAGTGATTGCTTGCAGAGAGACACCCCCATCTCACTTCTACACAGGTGAGCTGAGGTGTTAGCGGCACCCTGGTGATGTAAACATTTGGAGCTCATCCTAAGAAGGGTTTTGCTCCATAGAGACGGGACCTTCCCTTGGCTGAACTAGGGAGTGGGCTACATGATCCCCTCCCAGACCCATCCCATCCAGAGATGAGATTCAAAGTATTTACCAACCAGTCCTCCTGGTGGGGTGCTGGCCTCAGTGCTGAAGCAGGTGGTGATGGAGCCTGGAGGTCCCGTTGAGCTGGGCTGTAACCTGGAGGTGGGGCCTTGGGAATTCAGGGCGGCTTTAATCATTGAAGCAATAGAGAAACGTTTCAGTATTTGAGCAACCAGAAGCCGTGCAGGGAGAGCCATGCAAGCTGGACGCTAGCCATTCTTCTCTGGGAATACTGTGAAATAAATAAATAAAACCCATTAGTTTGTCGTGGGTAGACCAGGTGTGAGCCACAGCTGGGCCTCTCGTTACCTATGCGAACTTCAATGTGACCCGGACATTGTTCTCATCTCCAAATCATAGCCAATGCCTCTTCCTCCTCCTAAAGGTGAGGAAATAAGATGAGCAGAACAGTCGAGGGGGAGATTGCAAACACGGGCTGTTTTCCTGGCATTTTATGTTTATGCTTACGTCTTATTGATGCCCTCTCATCTCCTTTTCTTTTTGCAAGAAAAAGTCAAAGAAATGGCTTTGGGGGAAGGCTCTGAAAGGAGAGGGCCCACGATTTGGCTTAGGCAGCATGGTGCATATTACAGAATTATAGGAAGTGTTGAGAGAAGGGGAGATAGGCTTGAAGCCTGGGTAGGACGAGTTACACTTACTCATTCACCCACCAAATACTTATGGAGTCCCTGACAAAGGCTGAGCACTGTTCTGGACTCTGGAAATGCAACAGTGAAGGAAGTAAGGTCCCTGATCTCATGGAACACACGAAAGGAAATTAGGAAAGCCATTAAATCCCTTTCTTTACGTTTTCAACCTAATGCTTTAATGGTGGATGGCACTGGTGCTGGTACTACCTATTACACTGCTGTGACAGACATTGCTAATCAATCACAGATACTCTCTGACTTAGGATAGCTCACTTAGGATTTTTTTAATGCTGCAAAAGCATACCCATATAACCATTCTGTTTTTCACTTCCTAGACAATATCTGATAAATGGTATGAGTTTTCAACACTTTATTACAAAATAGGCTTTGCATTAGAGGTGCCCAGCTATGGGCCAGTGTAAGTGTTCTGAGTCTTCATGTAGGCTAAGCTATGATTTTGGCAGGTTAGGTGTACTAAATATACTTTTGCCATTAAATTTTTGCCATTGATATTTATTGACATCATAAATCAAGGAGCATCTGTACCGCATTTCCAGCAGCTACAATCAGCGTCTAGACAGTAAGTCTGTTTTTCAGTGCTAAATGAATTCTGAAGTCCTTCCCGTTCCCAAATCTCACTCTTGTTCATTGCTTCTGATTATAGTGGAAGACATCATTCAACTGATGGAGAACTGTAATAGAACTCCAATTGTAGAACCATCGAAGCTTAGATTTTATAAGAAAATGACCATTTCTTTGGTTTTGCCGGGTACAAGCAGCACGTGTTTTTGCAAAATTATTCCAGGTCTCTGAGTTTGAGAGTTTTCACGCCACAGTCTTCTGTCTGAAGTGCTCCTGCTTGACCTGCTGTGCCTCAAGCCTTGGACGAGGGAGGAGCTTGCCAGCATTTGCTTCCAACTCCTTACACTCCCGTCTCTTTGACTGGTGTGAGGGTTGGAAGGATCGAATCCCATTTGCTTTGATAGAGGTTTCTGCCATGTACTTGATCACAGCAGGCACCGGAGAAGGCTTCCTGGGGTCTAGAGTGGCCATCTGGTTTCTTCTGCTCCACTCAATACAGTGGAAGCCAAACAAAGGTTGAGCTGACTTCAATCTCTTTGGTGAATTATTTTCCTGCGATTCCAAAGACACCTTTGCAGGATTTCATTTCTAATCCCTATAACACTCCAGCAGCCAGTTCAATGTTCCCAAATTGAGCTCAAGTTCAAAAAAACAAGAAGAGGAAGAGGAAGAGGAAGAGGAAGAAGAAGAAGAGGAAGAGGAAGAGGAGGAGGAGGAGGAGGAGGAGGAGGAGGAGGAGGAGGGGAGGAAGAGAAATATCAAAATGTGTTGCTGTTTCTGAAAAATTAAAGGCTTCAGTGTTTCTGTTGGAACTATGTCCACCTTTTTGGGTTTCCAAATGCATCTCTAGGTAGATTTATGGACATTTGGGGGAAATTGGCTTATTTCATCCTCTTAAATTCATACCCAAGAGCCTGAGAGTCTAAATACTGCTCTTAAGATTTCCAAATTATATTAAACTAAAAGTACCTCTCTACTTAGTACAATTTTGTGTATCCCTTTGGGAAATGAGAACTGCCGGAATGCCCAGCACCCCAGACTGAGGCCCCCATGATTTGTGCCATTGTTGGTATTCGATGAGTCTCGAAGAAGCCAGCTCTTCTCTCCTGGAGAAACCAAGGAGCCCAGAGTGTTTCCGCCGTTTAATCAGGGAGCATTTTAAAGAAAGAGAAAAGTATCCCTATTCCTTGGTTGAGTTAAGGGAATTCTCTTTTCTCTGGTGGGGGAAGTATGGAATACAGGGAATTTATACTTAGCCTCTTTGAAGCAGTAGATATTAAATATAGAACTGAAACTCTTTCCCTTCAAGATTTCTTATGGACATTCCTATTTTCTAGAACCACAGAGAAGAATTCTCCCACGTTTGTGAAATAATTATTTTCACATCCAGTTTTACAGAGTGTGGCAATGTGTTGAGTATATGTGGATAGTCTACAACAAAATAAACAAAACAACAAAGCACAGGAGAAAGAATACGAATTCTGAATCCAAATTGCATGAATTGAATTCCAGCTTAACCTCTTTTATTATTTTTTAAGAGGGAGTCAGTTTTATTCATTGTTTCTCCTGGTTCTTGTTTTTTCTGACACTTAGGTAGATATGTGGTGCTGGTGTTTGAACCCAGTTCCCCACGCAGGCCAGGCAAGTGCTCTACCGATGAGCCACCTCTCCAGCCACCAGCTTTACCGCTTATGATTTAACCTTCTCTAAGGCTCAACTTCCTCTGTTGAATGGGAATGGTAGAAGAACCCACTTCACAGATGAATTCAGTGAGACCACCCCTGCACCACACCGATGGCACGTGGCCTGGCATTCACTACCAGTTGGGCAACTGTGCCTCTATTTCCCTATCTGGAGACTGGGCATAGTAAGAAGGATTTAATGAATGAAAACAAGTACAATCTTTACATCAGTGTCTGGACCATTGAGGGTATTATGGAATCTTCTTCTTATAGCAGAAGAAAATTTTCAAAATGCTTTCCATAGCTTTAAGAGGGCAGCACATAAAATGGTTAAGAACATAGAAGCCTGAGTTTGAAACCTGAAATTCAGCTCTACCACCTCCAAACCTTATGAACTTAGCCTTGGGCTTTCCATCTGTAGAATGGGGCTGACAATAGAATCAGCCTCGTGGGGTTGTTATTGAAGACTAAGGGTGACATCTTGGTCAGGTGCTCAGCACGGTGCCTGGCCTGTATCCAGCGGTCCACATGTGTGCTCCTCTTTTTATGCTGTTACATTTAAATGTCTGAGTGGAGCCAGGCAGAGGTGCCAGGAGCAGTGTGGCTTGGGAAGGATGGCTTTCCTGGCGGTAATCGGAAGGTGGCTGTTTTGCTGTTTGCAGATGTGGCTGTCCTCCTTGGCTTCCCCTACGCCTCCAGTGGAGAAAACACAGGCATCGTGAAGAAGCTCTTGAGGTTCCGGAACCGAGAGCTGGAGGCCACCCGACGCCAGCGGATGGATTACCCGGTGTAAGAGTGGGCGGCACACAGGGCTGCTCCCGGGTGGGTTCGAGGTCCTTAGATCCGCATAAGAATTTATGGCCCTGGAAAGCACAAAATAGGCTTGCATTACTCTCGCACCTAGGAACCCCATTCGCTGAACTCTTTATATACAGGTCCAGCAATGAAGTGAGTGGGCAGCAGGGTGCACGAGCCCGAGGCCTGGCGAGGTGTCGGCTGCAGCCAGCCAAGGCCACGCAGACGCAGCCGGGACTTTGTCTGCTCTTTCCTGGAAGACTGCATAAGTAGCTAGCACTCTGACAGCTTCTCGTATCCTCCGTGGATATCAGCAAAATCCACACACGTGTATTTTTTCCTTCTGCTGAATCGGAGATGCTGAAAATGGTCCCTGGCTCTCCCCAGATGAGATGGATTTAGCAGAGTGCTTTAATTCTTACCATGCTGCTGGCTGTGGAAAAATCTTTGAGTCACTTTACCAAGCGTGTGTTCTTGCTAAGCTTCCTTGTAGTAACTTACCTTCATGAGCTTGCAAGCTGGGTGGGTCAGGAGGGAGCTTTCTGACTCCATCTGTTTGCAAATCATGCCACTGATTTTGAGGCCAGATTTTAAAGCCTAGAATATTCTAAAGGCCTTGTTTGGCTGTAGATAAGAACCCCGGGCTGCTGCCACTTTAACCCAGACTGTGAATCGGTT
This sequence comes from Aplodontia rufa, assembly GCA_004027875.1. Taxonomy (NCBI): domain Eukaryota; kingdom Metazoa; phylum Chordata; class Mammalia; order Rodentia; family Aplodontiidae; genus Aplodontia; species Aplodontia rufa. Next base: position 162,892 of record PVKS010000327.1, read on the forward strand.
TCTGGGGTAAACAGAGAGAACTTGATGCATCTGTTTGACCTTGAGTCATGTTGCGTGTGCAAAACGCACTTACTCCTTCCTACTCCTCCTCTTTAAACTGCTGGTTGCTGGTACGAAGTGTGGCTCAAGCAGATGTTGGGCAGATATTTTCTGAATGATCGATGGATCACCTATCTTGGCCCAATGTGTCCGAGTTCGGTTGGCTACTGTTATGTTATCCTCACTCCACAATCACAAATGCACAATATTTGTACAGTATTTTTCTCACTTGAATAGACCCAGGCCAGGAGAGGAATAACTAGATTAGTTGTTTCATGTTGGCCAGCCAGAACCAGGGCACGGAGCAGCGTAATGTGAGCGTTAAGGCAGTACATGTGCCCCAGTTATCCCGTAGCAATGCCATCTACAGATTAGTATGTTTCTGTACCTAGGGGCTTTTATCTTTGAAAGAAACAAAATTACTCAAAAAGCCCTAATTAAGGTTTTTTATTTTAAACATAGGTATTAGAATAGCTTCTTATCAAACCACCTTTTATTAAAATCCATATTTTTGTTCTACATCTGACTTTATAAGCCTTAATCAGGAATGGAAGTGGCAGGCGTGTCAGCTTCTCCTCTAAGAAGCACCAAAGCAGGCTTTGGATCAAGGTAGCCGTCTGTAGTTTTGTACGATGAGGCTTAAGTCCTGTCTCTGCAGTTACTATAACTACCTCCTTTGTCTCAAAACTCTAGGCTTGCCAGCTGATCTCCCATGATGAACGCTAAAGCAAACCCATCCCTTCGCTGGAAAGAAAGCAATTTCCTCGCTCATTGTTAACTATAATTACCTGTTCATGATGATATCAATCAGTGTGGTTTTTTCCCCCTCACCCCTTCAGGTTTACAGTTTCTATGTGGCTCTATTTACTCCATTACTGCAAGGCCAGTCTCTGCGGGGTTCTGTATTTTGTTGATTCTAATGAGATGTACGGGACACCATCTATATTTCTTACCCAAGACGGTGAGTATAAAGCAGACCCACTAAAGTGATCGTCATTCTCTCGATTCGTCTGTCTGGAATAAGGAAGATATGTCCAAGCGGTAGCTCCACAACAGTGATGCACTGCTTCTCAGGCCACCAATGGCAGTTGTGTGGGCACCGGAACGATACCATTTACTTAATGTGTAATCCTGCTCTTCTACAAAAATGAGTTGATTATTTTGGGTAGACTTAGTAAAGAGAGGTTGCTAAATATGGGTGGGGAATTAAGATAGCTAGAAAAGGTTGAAAAAATAAATCAAAATCTAGGTGGGTGTTGAGCTCAGATAGTTTCACAAGAGTCTTTGTTTTCTTTTCATTTGGAAGAAGCAGATACCGGGCACTGTTTATGCAAGAAAGGCCACGGGGAACCAAATATGAACTTTAAATTAAACATTTTCTTTTGCTAGAAAATGTCTTATTTACAAAGCAATGCATTTACAAATGTGGCTTTGGGTCCTGCTTTGTTTTTGTTTAAAGAAAAAAAGGAAGGGAACCCGGCATGGTGGTGCACGCCTGTAATGCCAGTGACTCAGGAGACTGAGGCAGGAGGATCGCAAGTTCAGAGCCAGCCTCAGCAATGTAGTGAGGCTGTAAGCAACTTAGCAAGACCCTGTCTCAAAATAAAATATAAAATGGGTTGGGGATGTGGCTTAGTGGTTGAACAGCTCTGGTTTCAATCCCTGGTACGAAAAAAGAAAAGGAATGTGATGTAGTCTTGTAGCTTCTTAGAACAGTTTTTGAGCTACGTGATTTACTGCTAGGTGTTTTTTGTTGTTGTTATTTGTTTCCTTTTTGTGGTCATTTTCATGAGTTCTCATTTTTCTCTTAGGTCATTTGCATATTCAAATGCATCTTGTCAAAGGAGAAGACCTTGCTGTAAAAACTAAATTCACCTTACCTCTGAGGGAGTGGTTTCGGCTGGATGTGTCCTTTATTGGAGGCCAGGTATGTGGGTGCACGCTCTGTCCTGAATCCTGTCAGCATTTCCACTCAAAGTTAAGCACTGCTGTAATGGCAGGGAGCAACAAAATCTGCGAGTAAATTTGTGCTAAATGATAGACTCTTTACAGCTATGCACTTGCTAAATCAAACTTTTATAGATGCAAGTTTAAATCATAAGAATCTCATCCCATTTAATTAACTTTTAAAGTGCTTCTAACCACTATATTGTGAATGAGTAAATAATATAACCAACTCTACAGCCACAATTATCTGAGCAATTCAGTCCTTTTCCCCCAGGGAGATGGGCTTTGTGGAGATAAACAGCGTTGGCCATGTTTAGACTGTGTTATCAGATCTACAACTTTTCTTTCTTTTTCAAAAGGGAAATTTATTGGCTGGTTCAGCGAAGGAATGGTTCGTTCTTGGCAGATGAAGCAATTGCTTACATTTGGCATTACACACACTCATAATAACCAACAAACATAAGTGATAATTCTGGTGGGATGGAGGGTCTTTATCTACTTTGTACATAAAACATTGCCATAACCATTTTGCAGTCTCGTAACACAGATTTTATAGATTATGGAAAATCTGTTCTAATTGAAGACAATTCCACTGCTTCATATACACGATGCCAGGGTGTTACCTTTTATTCTGGTTACTTGATTTTCTCATCAGCTTCTCTTATTGATTTGTGATTTTCCTGTAACAACCCCGGAAGAGCTGTTCTTGTTGTCTTGTGTATTAGATAACACACAGTCTTCTCCTGGTGGTTAGATTGATCACATTTCCTTTCTCCAAAGAGAAAATGAATCAGGCCAGTTCTTGTTGCCTTCCTGAGAAGACTCCTCTATAAAATGCTAGTTGTGTACTCGTTTGTTTCCTTAGAAATGCGAGGCCACGTAGGGGCGGCCCGTGTCTTCACGCCCGCGTACGAGGCTCATGATGGTACCATGAGCTGACTGCTGCTCTCTGCCAAGGAGAAGGTCGGCTCTGGCTCTGTGTCACCGAGACAGGCATCAAGTCATCAGAGCAGACTCACAGATCCTATTTTGCACCTGTTGTATGTAAGGCACCAGGCTCCAGTTGCTTACAGACTATTTATGGAAGTAACGTTAAGCACGGAAGGAGAAGTCAGAAGGCAAGCTAAATTGCCAAATGATTCATATTGATTTCTAGAAGGGAGACAGCGTTTCATGCTGGGATGCTTAAGGCAGGTTTCGTGAAGCTTTTATGCTTGGGCAGAATGGAGAAGAGGGGTGGGGTGTTTTAGCATATTGTTGGAGCTAACAGACAAACCTGTTTGGGGTCTTAGTCTGTTTTGTGTTGCTATAACAGATTACCTGAGAGGGGGTGATCTATTAAGAAAAGAAGTTTCTTTCTCATGATTTTGGAGACTACCAAGTCCAACAGCAGGTTGTTGGCATCTGGTGACAGTTTTCTTGCTGCGTCATAACATGGTGAGTGTGGGTTAGCTTGGCTTTCTCTACCTCTTCTTTTAAGGCCACTAATTCCATCATGGAAATTGTTGTAACGCTGGTCACCTCCAAAGGCCCACCTTCAAATATCATCAACACATGACTCTGGGGGTGAATTTTCTAACACACAAACTTGAGAGGCACACATTCAAACCATAGCAACTGGAGTAGAAATTTGCAAACTATGGGGAAAAAAAATAGAAGAAAAAAATGTCTTTGGGACCAGCATGTACCGAATCTTGAACAGCAGAGAATTTGGATCTCAGGTTGTAGTGGAGCAAGGAAGCACCACAGAAGTTTCAAGCAGTGTCAAAGTAGAAGTTGTCCTTTATTTTAAGACATGAATTTAACGGCATAGAACCTGATGGGGTAAAGCAGGAGAGAAGGCTTAGGAAGGTCAGACAGGTGGGAAAAAAAATGTTGTGGGGCTGGAGCAGTGGCTCAGCAGTTACAGCACTTGTCTGGCATGCGTGAGGATGCCCGTTCAAAACCCAACACCATATAGGCAATCAAACATTGGAGCAACGAAAGCCACATGAAAACTAAATAAAATCGACTCTCTCTTCCTCTCTCTCTCTCTCATATGTTAAAAAAATATTTGAGTATGTAGATTTTTTCCCATTTTTCTGTCTTCCTGACCCATCTGGCCACCTGAGTATGTACGGGTCCAAACGATGCTTAATGGTCTCCCACATCAATGCCTAATGATCTCTCCGTGTGGGGACTGTCATACTCACCGCTTGACCAAGTGGACAAGTCACTTATGGTTGATTTAGGGAAAGGACTGGTTTGAGTCATTTTCTTCTCTGGACCCCATGTGCAGCTGAGTTTTATTTATTTATTTATTTATTTTTTTAAGGAGAGAGGGACACTGAGAGAGAGAGAAAAGAGAGAATCAGTTTTATTTGGTTTTTCACATGGCCTTCGTTGCTCCAGCACTTGGCTGTGTACTTGAGGGCTGGGGTTTGAACCCGTGTACTTGCATATGCCAGGCAAGCGCCGTAACCGCTGAGCCGCTGCTCCAGCCCCCGAGCTGGTTGGTTTTTAACGCTTGCCTTCAAGAGACACAGTGTCATTTCCACATCTTGGCGAATCCAGAGAGGCCTGCATGAGCCTGCACTTTCTGTGGAAGCATTAAGGAAACAGAAGTGGCCACAAGTCCAGGAGCTCCCAGTGACATCCAGCACACAAGAGGAGCCACAGGAGACAGCTGCTAACACCCATGTCAAAGCCCAGGTCCCCACGGTGCAGACAGAAAGGGAGGTTGGAGGAGCAGGGCGTGAAGAGCGTTCAGCCCCCCTCTTGCTGCCCCACCAAGCTTCTCGCGGAACCAGAGTGGAATAATTTCGAGAACTCCTTGTTTTCCTGTGCACCCGTCTTTTTTTATGCAACAAGCTTGTGAACACAAACTCATCAAATGAACCTTTGGCTTGGAGTCTGGAAGCATCTGAACAACCCAGTAGCAGAAACTGCATTGTGGTTATTTTTAACCACATCCAGTCATTTGGGGATGCTAAATTTACCAAGTCTTGAAATATGCACAGAGCTAGTAAACTGTTTATTTTTGCAGAAGCTGAGCAGGTGAAGACTGTCCGGCACATTCTATGAGTAGGCTGTATACCAGGGAGTGTCTTTGTACTTTGGGGCGTTGAGGCATAACTGATCCTTGTATCTCTCTCCCAATACAGATAGTGGTCACCACCAGCATCGGGCAGGAGTTGACAGGTTACCATAATGAGACAATTAGGTAAGTGTGATTTTTCCTTGTATTCAAAATCTGGTTGCATAAGGGTTAAGGAACCTTTAAACCTTGGCGCCCAACCCTGATGTTATTTCCACCTCCTCATTCAGCTTTTCCAAACATGGACTCCTCTGCGGAGCTAGTCTTTGTACTCTTTATTCTTTTATCATGCACAAACCCAACTCTCCCCATTTCACTGAAACAGTGTTCTTTTTTTTCCTAAGCAAAAGAAACTAGTCCTTCCAGATCTCATTGTAAATTCTTCCTCTCACGGCACTTCATAATTCATTTTCTTTGAAAATTATCTTCTACGAAGGATTCTGGAAAAAAAAATAAATCAAAGTGTTATTGTTGCTCATCGAGCATGGTTGGTGACGTTGGCTTAGCATAAAACATAAGAGCAGGCAGTCTTCATATTTATGTCCCTAATCTAGATTTGAAATGTATGCAAGTATTGATATTGTATAACTTTTCATCCTTATACAACCATTCTCTGCAAGAGTTACAGACACTGAGAGCCAGGCCTTTGCCTTCTGTTTCATGATTTTTTAATTTGCCTCTATATCTGCATATAATAGCAGGTTTTATAGTGTCAGAACAAGGCAACCTTCATTAGGAATTTGGGATACCCAGTCATAGCTCCATAATGTCTGCATAATTCAATGTTTAAGAATAAGTGTAAAGATCAGAGATAAAAATTGCCAGTTTCGTAATAAGTAATTTTGAAAAATGTGTCAGGACAGCCAGGCACTTCTGGGGTGGGGCAATGCTTTATGGCTCGGATGCTCAGTCTCTGGGGCACACAGAAGGGTGCTCTCCAGGCAGGCTCCTGGTACCGAGTCCCACACAACTCGAATTCTCTGATGATTAAGAGAAAGCAGAGAGAGGCAGAGATGGGAACACACTTTCTTAAGCCATTCCTGTCTAGATTGAAGTCAAACTTGTTTCTTTAGCTGCTGGGCTCCTAGGACAATTCTTATTTTCATGGCTGGATTAAAGGATTAGAGTTTTCTAGAAAGGCTAAGGGCAAAGACAGGGTCTGAGAGTGATTTGCTAGCACATGGCCAAGAGTAGGGCAGAAGTCTTTAGGTGCACCACGGTGGGCTCCGGTCAGCAGAAAGTGGGTCTTCTGTGACAAGAGCAAGAATAGAGGCGATTGAGAGTTCTCCCTGGAGAACTCTCCTCTAGGCCTCTAGAACTTCAGGGGCTCTGTTTTAGGGAGTCAAGTCTAAAATCCTGTTTTCTCTTTTCTCCCCTGTCACCCACTCCAACTTTGGGAAACTGGTTGAGTTTCATGGGCTCCTTTTTATTTGACTTGGAAGGGCTTTTTTTTCCTCCCAAATCACAGAAACATGGAGGCAGATGTGAGTGAACCAGGGTGCTGGGCTGGGGAGAGGTCAGGGAGGGTCGTGCTTGGAGCGGGAGGTTGTAGGGAGTCTAAGTGCTCAGCACCGGAGCTGTCAGAACCAAGTGCCAAGACGGAGTGGCTTTGACGGCAGAACCTTGTCTTCCCGGTTTAGAGGCTAGAGGTTCAAGATCGCAGGCTCAGCAAGGCCATGTCCCCTCAAAGGGGCCAGGGAACCACCTGTTCTAGACCATTCTCCCAGCTTCCGGTAGCCCCTTGTCTTACGGCAGCACAAGTCCAGCCTTCACATGGTGCTGTCCCTGTGTGCGTGTCTGTGTCCAAATGTCCCCATTCCATAAAGAGACCAGTCACGTGGATTTGGGGGGGGCACCTGACCCCATCTAAATTAAGTCCATTTGCAATGACCCTATTTCCAAACAAGGTACAGGACTTCAGACTTCCACCTACAAATCTGGGGAGGGTCACACTATAACCGAACTGTAATCATGGTAAAATAGCAGTTTAATACAACGTTTTAAAAACTCAAAACAAAAGCAAAGAATCCATGATGGACCAAATATCAAAATTTTAACTAAAGCCCAGGACCAACCTGACCATGTAAGATTCCAGGCATCAGACTGGTCTTCAGGGTGCACACCAAATCAACCTCCCAGGTAAAGCATCTAATGAATCCTTACCTAGTGACAGAGGCGGTGCCCAGAGCTGAGCACCTGTGTGACCTCTTGGGGGTCCAGAGCGGCTAGAGTGGAGCAGGTCCCCAGGCCACACACATCTCTCCTGGGGTTCCTCTGGTTATTTGTTGGGAATCCCATCCTTGATGGGAGCCCTGCTTTCTGAGTGGGCCATGGACGGAGCATCAGATGTGTCGGGCTTCCTGCCCGCAGGTGTTGGAGGAAGGCCTTTAGCCCTCCTGCTTGTCTTTGTGTGTAAACAGTGCTAACTGCTGTCCCTTTAACGTGGTGTAGGAAGACCACAGATGAAGGGCTCAGGAACACAATGCTGTGTACAGATGAGGGCCATCAGTGACACTTGGCGACAGGTGACAGCCTCAGGCCTCTGCAGTGTTTCATTCTTCTGACACCTATTTACCAAACACATACTGTATGCCAGGCACAGCGCTCGATTCTGGAAACGCAAGGATAAGCAAAAAGTACACAGTCCCTGCCTCCAGGGAGCTAAAGGAAATCTATCAAGGGAGACAGATATTAAATAAAGAAGTTCACAGATTAATTTAAAATTACAAGTTGTGAATTCCAGGAAGGAAACACATAAGGCAAACACAGAGAATACCAAGGGAGTCAGAGTTCAGACAGCGACACGCCAGATGGAATTACTGTCAGGGTCGCGAGGGCTGCTACAACACTCCAAGTTCCCCTGCCCAGGAAGCCTCAAGCAGGGGCTCTTTCCCACCTCAGGAAGAGGCCTATCTGACCAAGACGGTGATTCTGTCAGGCCACCAGGGCTCCACGGTAATAAACCAGGGCACTCAATGTCCAGATAAGAGTAAAGATGGTTTGCCAGCATGTCTGAGGTTGCAAGAGACCCGTTTGGGCTTTGGAACAGTCTAGCTCAGCTTTTATGTCAGTGAAATTGATGACCATCACACAATGCACAGTACAAGAAATCTCTTGCAGTCTTTGCGCAGACACTGAGAATTTCACAGGAGAAAGATGTGCAAACATCAATGCAGAGATGTAGATGGAGACCAAGCGAGACAGATCTCCTGATGGCTGATAATAATGACAATTTAAGAATTAAAGTCCAGTGCCACAGCAACCAAGTAATTCATTCTTAGTTGAAAAACTCAGTTAAAGCAAAGAGCCATAAAAAAAGATCCTTACTGTAAACATTTTAATTTAAAAACTATAGTAGTCCTACCGTATCCAAGATTTTGCCTCCCACAGTTTCATTTACTCATAATCAACTGAAGTCAGAGAATATTAAATAGGAAATGGCAAAAAGAAACATTTTATAATTTTTGAGTTGCACACCATTCTGAGTCGCATGACAAACTCTTGTACTGCCTGCTCTGTCCCCGCTGGGATGCAATCACCCATGTGTCCAATGGATCCATGTTGTATATGCTACCCAACTGTTAGTCACTTAGTACTTGGCTGTTGGATCAACTGTGGAGTATTGAAGAGCTGTGTTTAGGTAACCCATGTTTTACTTAATAGTGGCCCCAAACACAACTATAGTGATATTAGTAATTCAGAAATACCAAAGAGAAGACATAGACTGCTTCCTGTAAGTACCATTCCATATCATCATAAGAAGGGTAGATACCATAAATACAGTATTTTGAGACAGACCACACTCATATAACTTTTATTACAATGCATTGCTATACTTGTTTTATTGTATACTTTATTTTTATTGATCATTTATTGTGTCAAATTAATACATGAAACTTTGTCATAGGTATGTACGTACGGGCAAAAGCATGATATATATAGGTTTCAGTACTGTCTGCGGTTTCAGACATCCACTGGGGGTCCTGGCGTGTGTTCCCCATAGATATTTGGGGACTCTATTTGGTGTGTTTTCCTTTGCTCTTTGTGTAGATAGGGCCTTTCCTTTGACCTACAAATTGGAGTTCCCTATGTTCTTTTTTCGGCATAAACAACTCCTAATATCTGTTTCTTCCAAATAAAAAGAAAGCAAAGATGCTTTTGAAACCCTCTGAGCCTCCAACCCCTCTCGATTTCGTCACCTTCTTTCCCAAGCTTTTATGGTTGTCTACAACCAATTTTTTTAATAGTAACTGCTCTGTGGAGTCTACCCAAAATATTCAACCTAGTTTTTATAGGAAGAATAACTCTTTCTTCCCCACTAATATTTCATTGGATTACAGATTTAAGTAAATTATGTGGCTACAATGTCCTACAATTACCATTAACTTCTTTGAGAACATACATTTCTTTTTTTTTTTAAGAGACAGTGACAGTGAGAGAGAGAGAGAGAGAGAGAGAAAATCAGTTTTATTTAGTTTTTCATGTGACTTTCGTTGCTCTGACACTGTGTTGTATTATGTGGTGCTGGGGTTTAAACTCACATACTTGTGTGTGCCAGGCAAGCGCCGTTACCGCTGAGCCACTGCTCCAGCTCAAGAACACACATTTCTTAGGAAGAACACAACTCAAAAGGAGCACGAGTCCAGCAGAGGATGAAGTAAACGATAATAACTGTAGATAATAACTGTACCTAATGGGTGTGGTGCCTACTTTGTGCCTGACTCTATACTATTTGTGTTGTTGGTGTATTCAAGGTTGAGCATCCCTAATCTGAAAATCCAAAATCCAAATGATCTGAAATCTGAAAAAATTTGAGCATCATGCCAGATTTTTGAACATTGCAGATGATCAAAAAATTTCATACGTGGGGCTCAGTGGTTTCGGCACTTGCCTGGCAAGCATGAGGACCCAGGTTCAAACCCCAGCACCATGTACACAACTAAGTGTTATGTTAGAGCAACTAAGGCCATGTGAAAAACTAAATAAAGTTGTTTCTCTCTTTCTCTGTCTCTCTCACTGTCCCTCTCTCTTTAAAAAAAATTTTTTTTTTAAATTTTATATGTGAGAGCATTTTGTACTTTAGATTTTCAGGTTAGGGTTGCGTAACTGGTAAAGTCTATGCAAATATTCCAAAATCCAAAATAACTCCCAAATCTGAACATTTTTGTTCCCAAGTATTTTGGATAAGGGACATACAACCTGTAATTCATTTAGCCCTCATAACAACCATATAGGTAGGTATTTAAAAATGTTCCCATCTTTAAAGGTGGAAATATGGAGTCTCCAGAGAACAGTGTCTAGTCAGGGAGCAGCTGGGATGTCGTAGGGACAGGTCTGCAGGTTTGAGAGGAGTGGGGACCTCAGGCAGGCTGGTGAGTTGGTTAAGAGGAGGTCATTCAGAAAAATTCTATTTCCAGGCAGTTTGCTTCATATCCCTCGAGTGCCAGGTGCAATCTCATGGGCATTGGTGCAACAGCCGTCTTTCCACCGTCTTGAAAGGCAGAGTCAATTCCCAGTCTCAGAATTCATAACTTTGTGTTCTCTCCTGAAAAAAAAAGGTGGGGGGGGAAGGACCTTCATCTTCTCACAGTGCTTCAAGGCTGAGATTCAGAAAGGACAAATGTCAGGAGATGAAGCACTTCTTCTCCATTTGGGTCGTGTTTGCATAAAGCTAATTAATTTTGGAGAGCTCACTCCTGTGGTTGTCAGTTGATGTCTTGGGAGCTCTCCTGCTTCTTCACCCCTTCCTGCTTCCTCTCCAGCCAGATGCACCTGCTAGGAGTTGGGTTCTGCACTGAGACGCAGCCCATCTCCTGTCCTGGAATAACCCTGGGTTGCCTGGCTTCCACGATCCCACTGTGGGTAGCTGGCGCTGCCTGCGCTCCCCAGGCTCCTGGCTGCCTGCCTGACTGTTGCTTTCTTCCCCTGTGCTCCACCTGCCCTCTGTGCTCCTTGGCCCTGTCCTCTTCCCTTGGCTTTCCACTCAATTCCCAGCCTCGCCGTTCACATATGCTCTGGTCACACCTTGTCCGCTCATTCCTGTTTTAATTTTTAAATAGGTAATAAATGTACATGGTTAAAGACAAAGAAACCAAAAGAATGAATTAAACCTAAAAGCTATGTGAAAATAGTTAAATGTCTTGCCACTGTGTACCCCATCCCCTGCCCCTCACTCCATCCCTTGCCCCTCATGCCCTCAGCATAGACTTTTACTGGTTTCTTGTGTATACTTTCAGATTTCATGCAAATACAAAAAAAATCCATTTTGTAAATAAAAACTATATTCTGTTTTGCACTTTTTTTCCCTCAATATATTTTGGAGATCTCTCCGGTCCTTTGTCCCTTTTGTAAGCTGCATAATAAATAGAGCTCACGTCCAGGGCTCCCTGGACAGACAGGACCATGATGCACAGCTGGGGGTTTCCAGTCTTTCGTGAGTAGAAGCAGAGCCGCAAGGAATTCGTCCTGCTCTTTGAACTGGCCACCCTGTCTCTTACCTCATTTCCATCCTGAGGCTCATGCTCTTTTGGGCACTGTGGACCTGTAACACTGCTGATTTCCTGTCCTTGGCCACGCCTTGGACCCCCACTGAGGCCTCCTTCTCCTACCCAGTTTGACTTCTGTGCTCTACATTTAACTTCCCACACAATCACCTTCTACTCATTCAACAAGGGTTTTTTTCCTTCCTTGAAGAGCAAAATATTTCCAGTTAAGACTAAAATCTCAAATATTTGCATCAATTGCAAGCTATATTGCTAATATCAGTTAGCACAGACTGAGTATCTTCCGTGGGTTGGGCACTCTGGTAGACGCCTCACATCTTTCCCTAATCTTAACAATCCACTAGGTAAGGCGTTATCGTTTTATACAATAGAACAGTCTCAGAGAGGTTAGGTGACTGGGCCAGTCACATAGCTGCTAAATAGCAGAGGTGGGATGTAGCCCAAGTCTTCCTGACCCCAGGGTGGTCTCATCTGCTGAATCCCGAAGTGAAAGGCTTGTGGCAATTTGGATGAAGTTAAGGAGGGTCAATGAAAGCCTCTTTAAATCACCTGGTTCCTGCCCAGGGCTCTCTCAGTCCTCTGTGTTCTTCTCCAGCTTCCGCGAGGATTTCCATTACAATGACACAGCTGGGTACTTCATTGTTGGAGGGAGCAGGTACGTGGCTGGCGTCGAAGGGTTTTTTGGACCCCTGAAGTACTATCGCCTTCGAAGTCTGCAGCCAGCACAGGTGAGCTGGGCACCTGGGAGAAGTTTCTAGCACGCATGCGTGATGTGTGTGCCATGAGCTGGGGGTGGGGGGGGACCAGTATAAACAAAAGATTTACCCCAGCTGGACAGCTAGCATAATTAATATTAGGCTTTTCCCCCCAGCCAATGCGATAATAGATTTCTGTTAACGTTCGGTTCATTAAGTACTCATAAAATGGAAACCATTTACTTCCTCTGTTTTAATAACTACTAGCTTAATTATAGAGTAGATTTTTATCAGGCTGTTGCCTATCCAGTGATTAAGCTAATGGAAGGAGAGACTCTTAGTTATTTGGTAAAGCTTCTCTTATACGCTATTATTTAAAGTATCAGAAGAGGAGATGCTCCAACAAATTAAAATCCTAGCATCATGAGCTGCTCTCTGTAGAAACAGGCTTGGGCTTTTGGGGGGCAGGAGAGGAGGCAGGCTGTGGTTGCACAGAGGGGAGACGGCTTTGTATTCCCAGGGTTCTGCACAGGACTGACACCCAAACCCAGCACAAAGGAACTGTCCAGCCCTCCAGACCAGCTTCATCTGGGCTGTGGGGACGAGGGCTTCTTGGAGGAGGAGAACTCACAGTAGTTATCTTCTGGGCTGGGCAGAGGTCAGCCTGATACCTCAAAGAGGAACCTGCTTTTGGTCCCTTGGCCCTGTGGAGCTTCATTCTGGAAAAAGCAGGAGTCACTGCACAAAAATCACAATTAGGAAAATAGGAACCCCATTGAAAGAACTCTATAAAAATGAAAATGAGAAATTTGTTTATTCTCCTGTGCAACAAATGCTTACCACATACCTGGGATGTAACAGACCCTGGGCTAGGTACTAAAGTGAGCAAGGTGGATTGAGATGGTAACTTTAAAATTTTTTTGAAGGTAGTTTATTTAGTATTATTAACACTCCATACATATTCAGTTATATTCACACATAACTGAAAACAAAAATTTTACTAAGGATACTACCCTTGCTGTGTTCACAGTACGCTGATATTTTGCATTCCACTTTATAAAAACAAAACACCACCCAAACTACTGGTTACAACCCACTGAAATAATTTTATGTCCCTCTACTGGATCCAAACCTGCATTTTGAAACACACTGAATTAAGATAAATCGCCCGATCCTGAGGCTGCCTTTCTGGGGCTGCAACTGGAACTCAAGACATGGTTTCATTCTGCTGTGAGCTCAGCTCCGGGCACAGGCGTGGTGGCAGGCCTGGCAGGGAAGCCTGCCCTGAGGACACAGCCTTGCATACAGCTCTGGAGGTTAAGTAGGAGCCTATCACACAGCAGGAGATAAAAGGAAGGGTCCCAGACAGCAGGCACAGCATAGGCAGAAGCAGAGTCCCTTGGTGTGATTGGAGGTGGGTAACTGTGATTTTCTAGGGAGCACATAGCACAGGGGAAAAGGAGAGGACAGAGGCTGCTCTCTGGGAAGTCCTGACACTTAAAAAGCTCTGCAGGGGAGAAGATGCCCCCAAAAGAAGCCTTGAATTAATACTAACAACCTTGGCTTACAAATCCAGAGCGGGCGACACGTGCACAGACAAGCCGGCCAGTGATGTCAGTGGGAGAATGAAGCCAACCGGAACACAGACCCCCGTGGATGTGGGTCGATGAGTATTTGATGACAATTGCTGTTCATTTGATTTTCTTGCCTTCCTGTAGATCTTTAATCCCCTCCTTGAGAAGCAACTTGCTGAACAAATCAAGTTGTATTATGAGCGGTGTGCCGAGGTTCAAGAAATTGTATCTGTGTATGCATCCGCCATGCAGTTTGGCGGGGACAGACAAGAAGCATGTGAGTACTGAGAATCAGGAGGGCCGTTTTAAGCTCTGTGCATCTGTATTAACACATTTGGCTTCTCCCTGACGGGATTAAAATAGAGCATATAGGACTTGGCTGTCATACCAATGGGGACAACTGTGACATGGAGCCCTCCACGGGTGGATGACAGTGAAAGTCTACATTCCACCTGGATTCCAGGAAAAACACACACAGCAGCCAAAACACGGCTCCTCGCTGCTGCCATGCCTAATCCTATTTAAGAATACAAATGAAAGAGTGTTTTGAGCTTTGCATGGCATTATCCCTGTCCACAACGCCAGGCTAGAAAAATAAAAATGAATCGGGAAGTAAATTAATCATTAGAAATGCTTCCCCATCGGCACACTTTTGTCTCGGGCTATTAATATCTGAATAATGGCTTTTACAAATGTTGAACAATGACTGTTGTCTGGGGCTGTGCTGGATTTTATTTTATTTTTTTGTAATTCTTGCAACTGACTCCTGGAAGATGGTGATATTTTTTGACAGGAAGAATGAATTTGAAATAGCCAGCCTTCACGTGTGCTTGTGTGCGCATCCCGGGTGCTGGTGGGGTGCTAAACGTGGCCCTGTCTTGTCTTCTCGTGTTCCAGCTTGGACTTGGCACTTACACATTTCTCTGTGCTGTAGATCTTCTTGTTCGATATGGTGGCACTGGAGTTAGTCACATATGTTCCTTCTGGAAGAGAAATTCCTGTGGGCCTCTGCCATCAGCAAGCAGGAATGGAGGATTTCAATCCTGCCTACGTGTCTTGCTGTCTGCAGGGTAGAGCTTCCCATTCCAGCCCCTGAGGGGGATAGATGAGTCCCCCACACAGCTCGGTTCCTGTAGGCTCACACAGGGGTTCGGGGCCACTGCTGGGTTCAAGATGAGGCTGACCTGGCCCCCGGCAGCTGGGCGTGCTGCTCAGTCATCTAGAAACTACGATGCAGTCAGCAGAGGGACAAGGTATACCAATAGTAATATGGCAAACAGGAAGGAAACTGATTTTAGTCACTTAGCCAACATCAGGGGACTCAGAGTCAAAGGGCCAGCCTAGGGTGCCTATCTGTTCAGTGGCATTAGGGAGAATTTCTTTACATCTTCAACTGCCTCACCTCCCAGTGGGGTCCTAGCAACTCACGTGCCAACAAAAATGGCCCAGATATTGGCCTCCTGGGGACCGGCCAGAGGCCAGCTGCTCATTCCGTGGAACTATTCAACAGCCATCAGCAGCTCTGGCACATTCTCTTGGATTCAAATCTGAATGTTGACCCCAAGCAAAGGCACTGCAGCCAATTTGAAATCCCCAAAGGACTCAAGGCAACATCCGGTAATGTTAGGTCCGACCTCTTATCCCTAGGTTTCAGAGGGGCAATGGCGTTGCCTGTCCTGATGGGCGTGGTGTCTTGTGCTTCTGTTGTAGGTGACCTCCGCAACTCCTACCTCGACCTCAAGCGCAGGTATGGGAGACTTTCGACATGCAGAGCCTTCCCCTGGGAGAAGGAGCTGAGAGACAAACACCCCAGCTTGTTCCAGGCCTTGCTGGACAGGAATTTGCTGACGGGTAATGGAGCTTTTGCCTGGGCTTTGGATGCTGGCTAGAAACGCTCCCTGTTTTTCTGTTTCACTCAACCTCTTTGGTGATTTATGCCTCAAAGTTATTTTTAACCCTAGTGTTCTAGTTTAATTTCAGATTTAAATTCTGCCCTTGCATGTCCACAACTCTCAATATATCTGTGCATATTTCCAACTCCAAACACAAAAACTTATATTTAGGAATTGCTCAAGCAATTCTTTAAAGCCAAGGCCACAAATGCACAGTCCGCAGCTGGAGCTGGACCCCACAGAGAGTTGGTTTGCAAACTACCTTTTTGTGTATTTGAAAAGAATTTGATTATCCCTAACAAAAAAACTTGTAGGGAAATGCACATTTCTAGCTTTTCTTGAAACATCCAAAGATCTGGAAATCTTGCCTTTCCTTCCTGTAGGCTGTGGTCCCAGCGGTGAGGCGTGGGCTCAAGCACCGTCTGGCCATCCTCAGCCCCTTTGCTCTATTTCCTGCCT
Source organism: Aplodontia rufa (assembly GCA_004027875.1). Classification (NCBI taxonomy): domain Eukaryota; kingdom Metazoa; phylum Chordata; class Mammalia; order Rodentia; family Aplodontiidae; genus Aplodontia; species Aplodontia rufa. The sequence goes on from PVKS010000327.1 coordinate 179,077, forward strand.
TCTACATTCAGGGATCTGACCTGCCTGGGCCCTTAAGCGTTTAGATTTGCGGCTTCTGATTTGAAGTACACTTTAAGCATCGTCTCAGGAATTTGCAAATCCTTTCTAAATGCTGCCAGGTTCTTTTCAGGCCCATAGCTATTTTGGTTTGCTTAGTTAATTAAATACACACTGTAGGGCCACAAGGGAACTTGAAACCAAGGCTGTGAGGAAGAGATGAAGCTTGGGAGGCTTGGCTGGAGGAAGGAAGACTGAGAGTGCGTGGGGACTGTCCTAGTGGTAAGGGGCCACCCGTGGTGTTCCTGGGCCTAAAATCAGCTCTTCTGCATGAAGGTGACGTGGAAACCAACCTCCTACGAGTGGCAGTGTCCAGTGGCATAGTTTTTCTTTGCAGATAGTGACTCCCCTGTTCTGGAAAAATTCGAGCTGTACGGGATATTGCATCTTTTCCTTCTTTCGATGCTTGCTGAGCAACTCCCCGGGTACTTGGCCAGGCTTCAGAGATACGTGAAATGACACAGGATCCCTGCCCTTGAGGGACAGACTTGAAAGCAAAGAAACACTGTAACGCATTTTAATAAGCGCCGTGGATGTGAAGGCACAAACAAGGGGGTGTCAGCCTTACCTGGAGGGCCCAGGTACTCCAGGAGGGCTTCCTGGAGACGGTGACATTGGGACTGATTCATGAAAAGTCAGGAGGTGTTTGCCAGATATAGCGGGGGTGGTGTCGGGGTGGGGATGGGAGGCAGAGGAGAGCACAGGGTGTTGAAGGGAGCAGCAGGGGTTTGAGAGGTCTGAGGAGCCCCCGAGGAGAGACAAGTTGTCCAGAGCTCAGACACCAGCCCGAAGGCTTCTGGCTTTACCTAGGAGGTGACCAGTGTTCAAGGGCTCCAAGCAGGACACAGACATATGATCCAATGGCACTTTTTGAGGTCTCTCTGGCAGCAGTGGGGAGAGAGAGAGGTGAACTGGAGGGGTGTGGAGCCAGAATCAGAGAGAACAGCCATGGTCCCAGGAGGAGAGATGCAGTTTGGTGATGGTCACAGAGCTAAAGAGAGTGGCCCCAAAGGATCTATGGCTGCTGGGATGTGGGCAGGGAGATCAAGGAGCTGGGAGGCTGTGTCGTGTCCTATGGCAACATGGCCTCAAGCCAGGTGGCCTGGTCCCAATTTTAACTTAATATTCACTAGTCAGATGCTTTTGAGCAAATGACTTAATTTCTCTGAATCTCAGTTATCATCTGCAGAACGGATAGTAGCATGTGTCTTCTGGTGTTGGGTTCAGTGCGTTGATATGTGAATAAATATAAAATGCTGGGGACAGTCCCAGCAGTCAGGAAGCCCTCAGAAGCAGTGCTTCTTCTCAAACTTGCAACTACCGATATTTTGGGCAGGAGGATTATTTGGGGACCTCTCTTGGGCATTGTAGGGTGTGCTGCTGTGTTTCTAGCCCCTACCCACCAGGTACCAGTAGAGTTTCCCCCACCATTCCCCTTGTCTCCAGAAGTGTCCCCAGACATTGCCAAACTCCAATGTCCCAAAGAGACCACATCATGTCTGGCTGTGGTTACTGGGCAGAGGTAATTCCAGACTTTCCTGGTGTCCTGGTAGCTGGTGGGGCCATCCGCCCCCTACCCCAAGATGGACCCACAGGAAAGGGAGATGCGTGTTGAGCATCGACTAGTTTAGGCCAAATGGGCTATGACCACCTCCACCTCAAAATTGCTATGAGATTTCTGATCGTGTTTAAATATAGTGGTGCTAGTTGGGAATGGGAGTGATTCATTCTCACAATCCATTCTTTTTAAAGAAAATACTCTCGATAAGAATGTTTTCAGGTTATTTTTGCAGCTTAAAGTTTTGTTTATAAGAATTTAGGGCTATTTTATTCTCCAGGGAGGCCTGGAAATGGAATCTGGTTAAAAACTCAATCCTTGCGATCTCCGGCCACGAGGCTTCTTGGTGTGGGTGCTGAAGATGCAGTAGGTCCCGGCCAGCCCTGCTGACCTTGCCAGATGGGTCACTGTGTGCCAGATCTGCTGGTTAGGTGCTTCTGGGACCAAATTCAAGCTGCATTAGGGGCATACATCCCCCTCCCCTGCCACCAAAGCCTCTGCCTGCCTGGGACACACAGCCACCTGTGGCCTTCTCTGCCTTTACCTGGAGCCCCAGGAGCAGGAGAAGGGAAGAGAGGATGGGAGGGAGCGAATCCTTAGGACCAGCCCCAGGGTCCCATTCCGCCTTCAGCGCCTGTTTTTCTGGGTTGCATGAGCACTGGGAGCCGCCTGCAGCTGTAGGGCGAATGCTCCTTCCAAGTCATCTCGCTAACTGGCGCAGTGTCCCTCGTTGGGGACATCTTCTGGCTAACCCAGGAGAGATTGGTGTCATGCATTGTACCCAGCTTCCTAACAACACTCAAAAATATGCAGAAAAAATTGATTTTGTAAGTTGAGAGTAAAACTGAGTTGACCCTTTTAACATAGCTTTACTCCAGTCTCGGTAAAAGAAAGAGTGGTGGTGAGACTGGTGAGACCATCTGCTCCTGGCCTCTCGAAGATCCTTCCTTCCAAGGTCATCCTGCTCTCAGTGTCCAGCTGGTCCTGGCAGGCCTCAGACCACTCCTGTTTACAGGAATTGTGCTCATGTTCTGTTTCTGCTGCTGTCCTGACCTGTCCTGTCCTGTTGACTAACAGACTTCATTAGAACATCCTTTTGCTATAGTTGGGATATGATTTGCCCTCCAATTCCAGAAGCTTGGTTACTAAGTCAAACTTCTTTTCCTTATAAAGTTAGCCTTCCTCCGGTATTAGGTTAGCGTAACACCAAACAGATTAATGCATTCAAATTACATTTTTCATACCTGAGAAGAGCTCTGAGAACAGACTGGAACATCAGGTGTCCAATGTCTTGCTTTTTTTTTCTGTAGAAACTGAATAGAAAGAAACACTTAACTAAGTGTGTTTCTAAGTCACTCCTAACTTTTTATTCATTCATTCATTCACCAAATATTGACCAAGTGCCCCTTATGTGCCAAGAGACAACGAAAGCTTTTTGTGTTTTGAGCAGGAGTTATTTAGGCCAAATATAAAGAAAATATCAGCTCCCTTGGTTTCCCCACCCCCAGGCAAATTAATTTGTGAAATTATTCTTCCTGGGATTTTTAGCAGCTAGGATGGTAGGAGATGACGGTCTGTCATAGCTGATGTTTTAGGAAAGAGTCATCTTTTCTCTTGGCAGCATCTCCTCATATACATGGCCGACACTCTGGTTCTGGGCTGCTACGCATGCATGTGTCAGACTTGAGAACGATTTTCCCCCACACCGTGTGACTCTCCATCTGAGCCAATGGCACACTTCAAAGGATCGCAGGGGCTCAGCTTTATTAGCAGGCCGGAAGTGTGTGGGGGTCCGCAGGGACAGCGCCTTCAGTTGCTCCCGGAACACCTGGATCTCTCTAACACAGAGGAGAATCGCCCCGTGTTTATACCTCTACCCTTTGAGGCTGTAAATTCTTTTTGCCTCATTTTTAATTGTGGTTGAAATACACGTAAGTTACCATTTTTAATGGAGGGCACCTGTTCAGTATGTTCTGCCTGCAATGCAGCAGATCTTCAGTTTTTTGTGTCTTGGAAAACCAGAAGCACACACTTATTTAAAAACTGTCCATTTCTCCCCGCACATCCTGAAAAGCCACCATTCCACCCTCTGGTCCCCTGAGTCTGGCTAAGTTACATGCCTCATTTAAGTAGAATCGTAGCATGCTGCTTCACGTAGGGTGATGTCCTCATCCACGCAGGGCCAGCGTGGGAAGTCCCTGTCTCTTTCCACGCTGAGCACTAGTCCACCCTGGCTATTTCATCCACTCATTCTTCCACGGCAGACACTTGGGCAGTGCCCACTCTCGGCTGTTGTGAATGATGCTTCCATGAGCGTGGGAGAACCAGTGTCTCTCTTCAAAGACATTTGCTCTCAGTTCTTTAGGGACACACCTAGTGGCTGGATTGTGTAGCAATCCTACCTAGGTTCCGTTTTTGGAGAAACTTCCATGCTGCTTCCCTCGCTGCTCTGGCAACTTCTCTCCACGCCGGCTGGGCTCCCGGCTTCTCCACATCCTCACCAACACTTGCTATCTTGGGCCTTTTTGTTTCTGTTGGTTCCCCTCCTCGGAGGCGGGAGGTGCGTTTTGTTTGTGCTGCAGTTGGTAGAGTGAGGAAAGTCTGATTTTGGAGGAATTAGGAGTGCATGCTTTTAGAAGAGGCAGTGTCTGTGAAAGAGCTTCATGGAGAGGAAGGTGGACTGAGGGACAGGCTTCCGGAGGAGAATCTGTCCCCGCTTGGAACTGTCGCGTCCTGAGCGTCCCTGCGCGTGCTCAGTGGGAGGATGTTGAGGGCAGCAGCTGCGAGCACTTGCAGTTCTCTGCCTGCCTGGGTGCTGAGCACGTGTAGCCGTTGGTGAATATGTCCCTGTCCCTGTCCCGTGTGACCCTGCACAGTGTGCCTCTTCCTCTTCCAAGAGCATCCCCCCTCTCCCCACTGCTCTGCCTGCCTGCCTGCTATGTAGCCTTCCTGTCCCGCTCCAATGCTGCTTCTGTCTCCCCAGGCCCTTGGCTCCTCCCCTCCATCCCCCTTGCCATTGTCTGTATGTCCCTTTAGAGTAACCACCTCCTGCTGTACGAAGGTTGGTCTGTCTGATTCCTCACTGGAATATTCCCAGATTCCTCAAATATGGGAACAGTGTCTAGGTTTTTAAGACGCTCACCTCAATGAGCCTTTATTTATTTATTTATTGTAATTTAGTGTCTTATGTGGCTTTTTTTTATTAAGAAATTTAGTTATTGTAAATCAAAAGTGCTTCCATCAAAACAACATGATATATATATATATATTTAAATTAGATTTGCCCCCTAGAGTCCACCCTAATCTCCCACCCTTGCCCCTCCCCTTGTCCCCTCCTCGATCCTTCCTGATACATCTCTATGAATGCCCTAGGTTATGTGTTACTACACCTTTGCTGGGTCCAATACATGAGAGTTGACCACCTTTCATACAGGCCTGGGTTTAGCTCCAGCCTCCACACATGAGTGAAGACATTTGACCCTTGGTTCTCTGGGTTATGCTGACTACACTCAGCATGATTTCTTCCATAGCCATCCAATTACCTTCAAAGGCTGCAATATCATTGTTTCTAATTGCTGAGTAGAACACCATGGTATATATGTACCACAGTTTTTGGATCCATTCATCCAGTGAGGGGCATCTGGGTTGGTTCTGTAATTTAGCTATTGTAAATTGAGCTGCTATTAACATCAATTTTGCTGTGTCACTGTAGTGTGCTGATTCTAAATCCCCTGGAAAAATACCCAGGAGAAGGATAGCTGATCAAATGGTGGGCTCATCCCTAGTTTTTTGAGGATTCTCCACACTGCTTTCCAGAGGGACTGTACCAGTCTGCAGTTCCACCAACAGTGTGCTAGTGTTCCTGTCTCTCCACAGCCCCTTCTTACGTGGCTTTCATTGCTCAATACTTCGTTATGTACGTGGTGCCCCATCCTTGCGCATGCCAGGCAAACGCCTAACCACTGAGCCACTGCTCCAGCCCATCAGTGAGCCTTTCTTGAGTAGCCAAGGGCCCTCCTAATTGGACAGGGAAGCCCATTGTCTGTGCTGCGCTCAAAACCTCTTGGTTGGGTGGATGAATCACTGAAGGGATGAAGAATGTACCTTCCAAGAGACACAGGCTCAAGGTCTACATCAAGCAAGCCATGGCTCCAGTGCAGACTGATAGTAGACCGTCTGCGCCTGTTCTCCTTCTTCCTGCAGTTCCCCACTTCTCCCCACTCCCTGAGCCTGTTTCCTTCGGGGAGCTGATGTCCTGTCTGTGAACGTAGTTCCTTTTCCCAGCCTGGCGGGACCCGTTTGCCACCCTCCCAACTGCCAACAAAAGTCTACCAGAGAGGCTTGGGATTTATCTCAGCGGCAGAGCTCTTGCCTAGCACATGCAAGATCCGGAATTCAGTACTCAGCCCTGAGGCGGGAAGAAGTCGACCAGAGTCCTTCTCAGGCCTTTGCACACCCATTTATAAAGGGCTTCCAGAATTGTAGCCCTCATGGTTCTTGCTTTCCTGCTACCCGTACTCTGTGTATGAGATAGACAAGTGTCCAGGTGTAAAACAGCCCCCAGGTACATGCAAACTCATTTTGGGGCCCACATTTTGGGTACCTCCCAGCACTAAGTTAGGCCCTGGGGTAACTGCGGTGAACAGCACAGCCAGCCCACACACAGCTCTCTCTCTCTCTCTGCCAATTCCAGGGGGTGCAGAGGGGAGGATGTTACATGCTGACAGCTGATGTCCCAGCCTGGTATAGAATGCAGCTGTTCCCTGGCATCTCCCACTCCGATGTAGAACAGGACTGGTTCCTCACCTCCTGGAGTTGGCAAGCCTTTAAATTAAAGATGATAATGCTCCTTGGGGTGCTCCCAGATTGCATATAGATGCATCCTGAGACCCGGCCTGCCCCTGGCATTCCAGAGTCAGTGCTCTGCATCCTGATAACCTTGCTTGGCCCGGGAACTCTGTGTTGCTGTGTGCCGATGTTCTCACTGCCCAGGCCCTACGCGTCATCCAATGTGAGATGAGGACTTTGGGGGCAGCATTTGGATCAGGCAGCCTCTAGGATATTTCCTGGGAGCCTCGAATGCTCTCGTACAATGGCTCCGGCCAGGGCATAGGAACTGCCCTATGAGCATTGGGGTCTGTGCTAATGCTAGTCCAGTGGTTTGCTATGCACGCTTTTCCATTATTGCAGAGCTGTGCTGGCGGCTTCTTTACTGCCTGTCATACCTTCCTTGTCAAAACGGAACTGTTTGAATTCAACATCCTTTCAACCGTGCTCTAGCATCCAGGGAAGCAAGGCTGGAGAGAGGTTTGAGGAATGGTAATGCAGGCCGGGCTGGAAACAGCACTGATGGCAGCAGGGAGCAGGGAGGAAGGACACAGGCTCAGTGCAGGCAGGTGGGGTCCGGGGTTCTAAGCAGATGATGTGAAGCAGCGAGGGGCAGTCAGAACTGTTCACCTCCTTTCTCTGCCTGCAGCCTGCGCTGAGCACCATGGAGCTGGGGCCTGTGGCTACAGGGGATCTAAGATCTGCCAATAAATGGAGTGAGGCCAGGGCCGAGGCGGGCTCATGTCCCAGGGCTGACACCATCTGCCTGGTTCCTTCAGGGCCAGTGCTGCCTCTTGCCCCAGGCTTTGTTGGAGTGCTGATGTAGGGGAAGAGGGGTCCCCACATGACGGTGCCCAGGAGTGGCTGGCTTCACTAGCAAAACTCTACTCTGTTTTCAATTTTATTTTTGCCAAGGATTGCAATGTTTATTTGGACCCTGAATGCAGAGCATGGACAGGGTAGAATTACAATTTTGTTGTTGGATAACACGAGGAGACTGTTTTCTTTTAAGAGCAGTTTTCACTGGTGTTTGTTGAAGAACGAGCATCTTTATAATTTTCCTAAAGCATACATTTTTAATTTTTAAAAGATACATTGGGTGGGGGGAGAATAAGCTACAACTTTTCATCCCCCAAAATAACAGTGATGAAAGGAGAGAGAGAGACAGACAGACAGAGGAAGAAAGGAAGGCGAGTGGGAGGGAGAGACAGAGAGAAATGACTTGTATGAAATCAGGAAGTTTGGTCAGAGCTGAAAGGTACAAATAGTTTATTTTATTTTATTTATTAAAGAGAGAGTGTGAGAGAGAGAGAGAGAATCAATTTTATTTAGTTTTTCATGTGGCTTTCGTTGCTCTGAGACCTCGTTGTGTACGTGTGGGGCTGGGGTTTGAGCTCGCGTACTCGTGCATGCCAGGCAAGCACCCTAACTGCTGAGCCACCGCTCTAGCCCCAAATAGTTTATTTTTGAAAGATATATAAGCCAGCTTCTAAAGCCTGTTTTGTTGCTGTTGTTTATACCAGGAAGTGAACCCAGGATCACTTCTACTGAGCCACATTCCCAGCCCTTTTTAAAATTTATTTATTTTGAGATAGGGTCTCACTACTGAGGCTGGATTTGAACTCACAATCCTCCTGCCTCAGCCTCCTGAGCCACTGGGGTTACAGGCATGTGCGGCGGTGCCCAGCTAACAAGCTCCTAAAGCTTTGGGAGTTCACTGGGGCTCACTAGATCAGAATGCAAATAAGGAATGAGTTGTGTTTATATGTAAATCAGCAAACTGGATGACATGCACCCCTACTAATGGTTAAAATGACATTTTCTCCTTTTCCTCTTTTCCTCTTTCAAACTTCTACTTTGGATGCATTGCGCCTTTCGGATGAAGCTTGAAACAAAAAAAAAACAAACAAAAAAAAAAAAACCAAAAAACGACTTTCCTATTGATGTCTCTGTCCCTCTCGCGGGGAACGAGGGTGCCTTTCTCCTTCTGAATTCTCAATCAGTTGCTGGCTCTGGCTCTCAGGCCTTCGACAAGTAGCCACCTTCTCAAATTCTGCTTCTTGCCTCTTTTATTGATAAGCACACAAATGGTGACCTCATGCTTTAAAAAAAGAAGGAAGAGTAAAATAAATGGTGCCGCACGACTTGGAAGATAGCAGGGGTTAATTTGTGGTGTCCGTGGCTTTCCTTCCTTAGCTTCCGGTACAAGAAGACGGAGCATGGGACAATGTCTCCCTCTATTTGGTTTCTGTGTTTCTTCGCTTCACCATTAATCTCTATAAACAAGGCATGTTTTAGTTGCAGATCAACTAGGGAAAAAAAATGCATATGCTAAACCAGATGGGTGAAATTAACAGTTTCATTAAGCTGACTTTAAAATCGCCAGTTTCACAATATCACCAAAGACATCACAGCTTAGATTTCAGAAAGCAGTTGGAGTTTCAACTTTAACAAATGTGCGAAATGAGCAATTTTACCTTGGAGTTATTAGTTTTTATTATATGCACTGGTGCAGAAAGTTGTTTAGACTCTTACGCAGAGAAAAGAGTGATTGGAAATATTTAGGGGGGCGTTAAAAGTTGTAATACACAAAAGAAATAATGGAGCCCTTACAATTTGGCCGTGTTTCAGTCTGCAAAGTTGCTTTTTTGTGTGTGTGTGCTGGCTGAGAGGTTTTTTTTCTTTTTCTTTTTTTAGCTTTGTGAAGGATTTGAGTTTGCTACTTATTTCCCAGCAATCCCAGGTACCTGGGCACTCCTGGTAATGATTTCTGGGGTTCCAAGCCAGGGATCAACAGGGCAAGTGTTCCATTTGGAACTTCATTTCTTCGGAGTCTCTTCCCTCCTCTGAGCCCACGAATCTCAGATCTGTGTGTACTCAGGCAAAACCCATCTTCTTAGGCAAAGTAGGTGAGGCAGGGAGGAATCATTAACAAAACGTTAATGCTGGTTTGCTGAGCACGTGCGCAGAGGAGTATCGGAAATGAGCACATATTTAAAGGTAAATAGATGAATATGTGGCAGTAGAATTTATGTGGCCACCCTGTCTGGATGCCACAGTGCACGTTCAGGACGGGGGAGAAGGTGGCTAATGGCTGAGGACGACGCGATTCCTACCTCAGCTACACAAAGAGAAAATCCAAACCAAGCACCCCAGACGCTATCATGCAGACAGACACAGGGACGTGATCAAGATGTCCACAGCCATGCTGTTGGCTATAACAGACCTCTGGAAGCAGCCCGAGAGTCTAAAGATAGAGAACCACTTGGGGAAACGGCGTAGCTTTGAAATGCGATAGAGCTGACCCTCTGTGACTATGAGCTCGAACCAGGAATATTTAGAAAGGAGGGCTGGGGAGGTAGCTCAGTGGCGAAGCACTTGCCTAGAATGTGTGAGGCCCTCAGTTCAATCCCCAGCACTAAAAATAAACAAATCTCGGGAAAACTTGCATCTGTAATAAACATGGACATTTTCCCTTGCCGTTGGTCCTTAAATAATGTAATAACTATTTACATAGCATTTGCATTGTGTTAGGAATTATAAGTAATCCTGAGATGATTTAAAGCACACAGGAGGATATATGTAGGTTAAATGAAAATACCAGACCATTTTATATATGAGATTTGGGCATCCAAGAATTTTGGTATCTGCCCCCGTCTGGAAGTATTCACCCATGGGGACCGAGGGGGATGACTCTCCTACAGAAGCATTAGAAAGAATGAGCTTCTGACAACTGTAGAGAGTTATTCAGAATATAAAGTTCATTTTTTTTTTAAAGTTGAGAGTTGGAATTCATAATAGCATGATATGCCATTTTGGAAAGAAAATGTATATGAGAATATGTAAATGCATGTATATATGAATTATGGTATATGCAAAGGAAAAGTCTCAAAGCATACATACCAAGCTTTTATCTTCATTATTAAAAAAAGATTGGGAGAGAGCACTTCTGTTTTATTTTATACAAATCTGCATTCTTTTATTTTTCTTACAACAAGCAGCTAATTCTTTAGGGAGTTAAAAGAACATACAGGAAAAGGAGCAAGCCTATTTGTTCAGTAAGATGATTTTTTTTTTCCAGCCCTTTATGTCCTGGGTGCTTGGGATTAAGGGAAACGAACTAAATTCAGCAGGTGGAGGGGGCACCCCACAGCTCAGGGGACTGCCAGTGCAGGCACAGTGTCCCCTCTCAGGGACAGTCAGCCCACCTGTGCCCACAGGGACCAGCCTCAGCTCTCACAGTCATCCCTGGATCTTGCTGATCTCCATCTCTGCTTTTAGCAAAGACCTCTGCAAAGGAATTGCCATGAAATAAAAGCCCCTATGGATGCCTCTGCTCATTCCCTGAGGGAGTGACGGAGTGAGTTTCTCGTCTCCTGAAAGTTGCTTTTTAATAAGCTTTTTAAATTTTGGCTAGGATGATGAAAATAAAAATGTGGAATGTAACAGTTTTTAGGGAGGTGAAACTTCAGTCTTGACATTTAGCTTAACATCCAAGTCAACATTATTTACACGTAATTAAGTCCTAAGTTATATGTAAATCGCATCTGTGGCATCCTGTGTTACCTTCTGTATCATGGCACCTGGAAGAGCGCCTTCCCAGTTCTAGAAAGGAAGTGTTTGTTGGTGGAGTTAATAATAATAATAAAAAAGAGAGATGAATAATGAAGATAGATTTTAGAAGGCTGCAGCAGTTACCTTGCTGGTCAGCTTGCAGATTTATGGGAGAATTTTATAAAATGAAGCTCCCTGTGGCTATGGCAGTTGAGCGGCAAGTCTTTATCCACAGTGATAAGTGACTGGCCATCTGTCAGGGGACTGTGAATTCAGGCCTCAGGGACCTACAAAGCTGGGTTCAAAATGGGCCCGACCCCTTTGTGACTTTAGACAAGTTCTTCTGCTGCTCCAGCCTCCGTGTCCTTAGGTGAAAATCAAGGAGGCTAAGAATAGCTTAGTCCAATTAGGATTGTAGGATTCAAATAACACAGTTGGCATGGCCACAGGCCTGGACACTGGCAGGTCCTAGGCCCTCCGTAAAAGCTGTCTTGTTGTTTTTATTGTATTTAGAGGCTCCCAAGAAAAATTGGAGGCCAAAGAGAATGAGGGAGCATTTCAAAATAAGGTTCTTTGGCTCAGATTTTTAGAGCAGCACCGAAGAACTATTTCTGGGATAAAACACATTCTTCTTCCGAGAGTCTTGGAGGGGAAAAAAGTCTCTCTGGAAGTTTCAGTGGTCCTGATTGGGTGGTGAATTACACTGGGTAAATTACCCTCTTGAGGCCCTCTCTCAGCTCTGCAAGGCACATCCTTCTCCCCGGGATACGAGGCTGTCATTTAGTGCCAAAGGAAAAGCTATTTACAGAATGACACTCTGGCATCCCCGAAGAGTTTCATTTATCTCCCTGGAAGGTGGTATATTTTAAGATACTGGAGGACCAACCGTATTGATAACTCAGGTGATTTAATTGGTTCCCCTCTTCTTTCCAAGGCTGTGCCGATCCCGTGGTAATTAATTTTGTGTGCTGTGAACTGTGTTATTTACAGGGACAAGGAGCCAAAATGCATCTGTGTTGGACATCGGTGGGAGGATTTTCGAGAAGGCTGTGAAGAGGCTCTCCAGCTCTGATGGTCTTCACCACATTAGCTCGGCCGTGCCCCTTCTGGTGGACTCCAGCTGCTGTGGCTTCCATAAATCTTCCTACTACCTCGCAGTGTTCTACGAAACCGGATTAAGTGTCCCTCGGGACCCGCTGCAGGCGAGCATCTCGTGGGCTCGGGAACATCGGTCACCTGTGTCGTATCTGCAGAGTAACACCCTAGACATGCCATGGTTCCTTGGAGTCATTTAGAAATCTTTATACCCATGGGATGTGTAAATACAGGCTATGGCTCTCAGTGGGTGGAAAAGGGCCCTTCGTCCACTTCTGCATACAGCCCTGGGCATGATGGTCCAGGCTTTCCAGAACCCCAGTCCTTCAAAAACAGTGTCCTCTTCCCTAATGAACAGGAAGACTCTGACTGGGAGACCATTATCTCATAGTCCTTCTTAGCTAAGAGAAGTCATTTGGATCTCATAACAAAGAATTGTCACATCCAACCTTCTTAAATAAATGCCATACCAGAAAGTTTTGTTTTTGATTTTTGAATCCAAATTGATTATGTAACTTGCCTAACATTTAGAGTCACATTTTCCTAAGTGTATTAGTCAGGGTTCTCCAGGGAAACAGAACCAATGGGATTATATAAATATATGATATATGTATATGAAGAGATTTATTATGAAGAATTGGCCACTGATGTATTTACAGTCCAAGCCACAAGGCTGGAGGACCAGGACCCGATGGTGTAAATTCCAGTTCAAGGACAGGAAAAGGCCAATGTCCCAGCTCATGCTGACATGCAGGAAGCAAAACAGGGACAATTCCTTCTTCCCCTGCCTTTCAGTTCTATTTAGGATCTTGAGGGATTGGATGGGGACCACCTACACTGGGGAGGCCATCTGCTCTGCTCAGTCCACTGCTGGCAGTGCAAATTTCATCTGGAAACACCCTCAGACACACCCGGAAATAATGTCTAAATTGGGACCCCAGGGCATAGACAAGCTGACAGATAAAATCAGCCATCACCAAAAACTACAACTGAGTCCCAGATGTGCCTGAAAATCCCAGCCACTCAGGAGGCTGAAACCAGAGGATGGAGAGTGTGAGGTTAGCCTCAGCAACATAGCAAGAGTCCAAAGAGAGAGAGAGATTCCTAAATGCACTGCTCTGTGGTTGCTGTTAGTTTTCATATCTACACACATGATTGTTTGTCCTTGACTTGGGGAAACTCCTCCTTTTAGACTCCCTCAGGTGGCTCCGTGTTCCTTCCTTTTCTGTGACTTGTTTGCAATGTGTCTGGTTTACAGATGCTCCTGATTGATAGGATGTTTTCCTGAGTCCCCAAAGCAGTCTCTACAAACGTGAAATGGTGTAGAAAATTCTAGCTCTCTCAGTGCCACTCGGTGACTGGTTGACCTTGGACAAATGACTCCATCTGGCTAGGTCTCTGTTTCCTCAAACATGAAATGAGTTTGTTGGAGCAGCCAGCATCTAAGGACATTCTGATTTGGAGAGGTTGGGGTGTCCACCCACCACCCCGATCACGTGTTCAGTGAGAATATAGCTGAAGCAGCACAGGAGTCTTTAGAACGAAAAAAGTACTGAGGGATTCAGGAAGGTCCCCTTTCCCAGCAAGAGAAGGTGAGTCAGGGTGTCCCATACTGGACATTGGGAAGGACACACAGCTGGGGACTTATACGCCATTCGAGGGCTGGGTTGGTTTCTTTAGTAAAGATCGATTGTTTTTCAAAGGCAAGTTCACATTTCTGGGGGCAAGGATCATATATAAGGACCTCTTATGGGCCTATACTCAACCTTGTCAATACTTTAACAATTTCTCTAACAGGGCATGCTGTACAGCCTGGTTGGAGGCCAGGGCAGTGAGAGATTGTCTGCGATGAATCTTGGGTACAAACACTACCAGGGCATTGACAGCTACCCGCTGGACTGGGAACTCTCGTATGCCTACTACAGCAACATCGCCACGAAGACTCCCCTTGACCAGCACACGCTGCAAGGAGATCAGGTACGATGGGGACAGCTGGAAATGGCGATAGAGCTGTTTACCAGGGTTTCCTGAACTATGTATAAAGTGTCTGCATCTATGACTGGCTTATTTGCTGGCTCCATAATCAAAAGGAGGGAGAAGTTATCTTCCATGCTCCAGTGGATGTTTTCTGACTCTGTTCTCAGGCTGTACAGTCCTGCATCTGTACGCAGAAAACTTTTCAGGAGTGGGAAGGCTGGTATGTGCAAGGTAGATTTGGCCCTGGACAGATTTGGATTTTGCAAAAAGAACGTGCATCAGAAGCAGGCTCTTGTCTTGCTCCCAAAGCTGTAACTGATGGCAGGTCTGAAGGTGTTAGGAGGGACTGAGTCAGACTGAATGGAGGCAATAATCTCCCAGGGCTCTTATCAATACATAATGAGTAAGCTGGATCTATGACACACAGCAGTCAGCTCCATACCCAGCTAGGCTCCCAGCACTGTCCCCATCACATGAACCTTGTTGGCACCAGGCTGCTGGGTGACAGTCAACAGCAGTCCTGTCATGGATTAAGGACTAAATGAGGGGCACCAACTCTGGCCCCTCATTTTGCAGGCTCCCAAATCTTAGTGACTCATTGGGTGAAGAAATCAGTGGCTCACATCTGCCAAAACCAAAATAAGAACCATGTTAGATTAGACTGACTGATGGCTTGTCTCCAGACTTGAAAGGAGCAAAGGAGAGCTCCCACTTGGTGATGCCTGTCTGCGTCATCAAAGAGTAGACAAGTGGTTGTCTTCGTGGTCACCGCACATGAACTGGTCGAGCTGAGAAGCGTGATCTCTTTTCTATAAAGGGCCAGGTAGTAAATCTTTTAGGGCTTTGGTGCCACCACTGGACTCTGCAATGGGAATATGTAAATACATGGGTGGCCTGGGTTTGTGCAGCCAGGGACAGTACCCAGCCGTATGGCAGGAATTGGCCATGATCTGTGTCATAAACCTGATTCTTCCCTGCCTGGTGAGCAGGCCTGAGGGTCAGGAATGTGGAATCGTGGGCTTAGTGAGTAATTGGGAACCAGACCACTGGTCCCTGGTCATGCTCCCGAATTGTACCAGAAACCCACAGTGCAGAAAACATATGCTTTGATATTTTGGGAACGAATGGTTTTCGTAAAAAGAAATCTATAGAGGCCACTGTACAGTTATGAAATAACGACACTGAGGTATATACTGTCAGTGAGCTTTCAACATGACCAAAGCTATGAACCACCAAAGCCCATCTACGGAGACATTCTAATTCCTTCAGAAAACAACGATTCCGGGGCTGGAGCAGTGGCTCAGTGGTTACAGCACTTGCCTCTTATGTACAAGGATGTGGGTTCAAATCCCAGCACCATGTACATAATGAAGTGTCGGAGCAATGAAAGCCACATGAAAAACTAAATAAAATTGATTCTCTCTCTCTCTCACTCATTGTCCTTGTCTCTTAAAAAAAGAAGAGAAAAGAAAACAATGATTCCTTTGGAATAAACTTACACATCCTTCTTATTTATATGTTATTTGTACTAGGTATTCTCAGTGTTTATAAACTATGTGCAAAATTGGACCTTAGCTTGATAATAATAAACTTATTAATAAAGTTTTTTTTAAAAAAAGAGAGGGATAGTGAGAGAGAGAGAGACAAAGAGAATCAATTTTTTTTTTATTTTCTCATGTGGCTTTCGTTGCTCTGACACTTCATTGTGTACGAGGTGCTGGGGTTCAAACCTGCGTAGTTGCGCATGCCAGGCAAGCACTGTAACCGCTGAGCCACTGCTGCAGCCCCTAAAGATTGTTTTAAAGAATCATCCTGAAAAAAAATCTTGTAAAATCAAGCTCCAAAAATAATATTACCTTTGTCTTTCCACTGAGCCAGAATGTGTTAATAATGCCCTATATGTCTTATATTATACATTTTTACATTATACTTTTAAGAATTCTAATTCAGCATAAATTAGCAGCGGGAAATGGTATGTTGCTAACAAGCTCCTTTTCTTTTGAAGATTTGGCATATGAAATGTTATGATTATGGAAGAAAATGTTTAATTGGTTAGAACCCGAGAAAAGATCCATCTTGCAGCTGAAAAGTCGTATGATTAAGAATCTCAGATAGAAATTATGCACTTAGAAGAGTTGTGTCATAGCTCATTTTCTTAAGAATGTGTAATTAATGGCTTCTTGAGAGTTTAAGCAGGTGTCATACATTGATTTAAATGTCCTTTTGTTACAACATCTATTAATTCACCAGCATAATGTAGCAAATGAGGAGCTATAGAAAGCCAGACCTCTAATTAACAAACCAAAGATCTGTCAATAGCTCTTTCTTGATTCTTGTTTCATTTTCCCTTTCATGTAACTGTGGTGCACATCATTTCATCTTCTTTATCAGGGCTCTCACTCCCGCCACTTCTTTATGATTTAGGGGACTGCTTCAGATGAAACAGAACGAAGATGGCTAGTGATTGCGTGTGTTTGCTCACGCTGCATATGAGTTCCTCTTGATCTGCCCACTCCTAAGAGGTTGCTCTCTCTCGAGGTGGGATGGCAGCTTCCTGTTCCTCTCTCTGCTTCTTCCAGGGGGCTAGGGTCCAGGGGGCTCAGGCACACCCTTGGCTTCCACAGGCTGAGTACTGTTCATGCTCCGTCCTTCCTCTGTAGCTCAGACTTTTCGTACATGTCCCCGTCTGTAATCAGAGGCATCGCAAAAGGAAGCCACCTCCTCCTTCCCGCTCGCTCCAGCACCTCCATTGGTGGCACCATGGTCTCTACTTGAAACGGGGGCATCATCTCTGATCCCCCATCATCCTGTCCTCAACAGCCCCCACAGCTCTCCATGCCAGTTTCTCCATCCCTGCTGCCACTGCCTGGTTTTGTCCTTTGTCCTCTTTCTGCTGAACTGCTACAACAGCCACCACCTCTTATGCCTCTTATGGTCCAAATAGTGTCCTCTCCAAATTTGTATGTGAGGTTATAATTCCCAGTATCTCCAAATGGAATTATGCTTACAGGTGATTCCCTTAAAATGAGGCTGTTAGGGTGGACCCTAATTCAATAGGAACGATATTTTTTTTTAAGCGAGAGGAACAGTAGGAGAGAAAGCGAAAGAGAGAAAGAATCGGTTTTATTTAGTTCTTCATGTGGCTTTCATTGCTCCAACACTTTTTGTGTAAGCAGTGCTGGGTTTGAACCTGGGTCCTCATGCATGCCAGGCAAGCTCCACAACCGCTAAGCCACCGCTCCTGCCCCAAGGAATGGTATCCTTTTAAGAAGAGATTAGGACACAGACAATGCAGAGGGGTGGCTGTGTCAGGTCACAGAGGAAAGACAGCCACATAGGAACCACAAACAGCATCCTCCCAAAAAAGCTGAGCATGCTGACATCTTGGACTTCCATCCTCTAGAACCACGAGAAGGTAAATTTTTATTGTTAAACCACAGGAGAGGAGCCTGCCTCCTCCGGCCCTCCCCACTCTCCTCTCACAAGTGGTAACAGTGCCCGGCCAGGCTTCGGAATCAGCTGGGGGTTAAAGAACACTTGTGCCTGGGCTCCACCCAGGGGCTTGCTGCAGGGACAGAGGGTGGAGCATGAGGGTACACAGTCCGCCTCCACATCTGCAGGTCCTACACCCTAGGCTTCAACCAACCACACATTCAAAATATTCGGAAAAAATTGCATCTTTACTGAGCATGTGCATACGTTATTCCCTCTCAGAGAGCCTAAGCGCTAGTTACAAGCCCTTTACAATGTGTTAGGGAAATGACCAGAACATACGGGGGATGAGCATAGGTAAATGCAAATATCACCCCATTTTACAAAGGGAGCTTGAGTGTCTGAGGATTTTGCTGTCTGCAGGGTTCCAGAACCAATCTGCTTTGGAGACTGATGGATGAGTGTGCGCGTGTGTGTGTGTGTGTGTAGACTGACAGATGAGTGTGTGTGTAGACTGATGGATGAGCATGTGTGCATGCATATGTGTGTGTATAGACTGACAGATGAGTGTGCATGCATGTGTGTGTGTAGACTGATGGATGAGCATGTGTGTGTGTGCATGTGTGCATGCATGTGTGTGTGTAGACTGATGGATGAGCATGTGTGTGTGCATGTGTGTGTATGTAGACTGACAGATGAGGGCGCATGCATGTGTGTGTGTGTGTAGACTGATGGATGAGTATGTGTGCATGCATGTGTGTGTATGTAGACTGACAGATGAGCATACGTGTGTGTGAGTGTGTGTGTAGATTGACAGATGAGGGCGCATGCATGTGTGTGTGTGTGTAGACTGACAGATGAGCGCGCGCGCGTGTGTGTGTGTAGATTGACAGATGAGGGCGCATGCATGTGTGTGTGTGTGTGTGTGTAGACTGATAGATGAGTATGTGTGCATGCATGTGTGTGTATGTAGACTGACAGATGAGCATACGTGTGTGTGAGTGTGTGTGTAGACTGATGGATGAGCATGCGTGTGTGCATGCATGTGTGTGTGTGTGTGTGTGTGTGTGAACTCCTCAGATGGTTGCAGTGTGTAGCTGGGCACTGACCCCTGAAAACCCAGGCCTGGCTGGTCACAGAGCGCATCAGATGTTCCTTGATCAGCTCTTCCCGTACTCTGCTCTCGAGCATCTGGGCTTGGCCCGCTTGCTGTTCCTGCCTGCTGGCCTTGCGCATGCTCGCCTGTCTTGCTTTTTCCACCTCCTCTTCAGCACTTGCTCAGCCGTCACCTCTTCCTCTGTGCTGAGCTCATCTCTGTCATTGCTCCTGTGCCCAGTGCTGTGCCCAGGGTTACAGAGACAGCTCCCTCTCAGACTATGAGCTCCCACGGCAGGGACCTTGTAGTCACCTTGGTGACCCCAGAGTCCCACACTGTGCCTGACGTGCCATTGGCACTCAGTGTCTACCTTGACCGAATGATGGAAAGGGTATTGGGGCAGAAGTCATTCAGTGATGATTAGCAAGTCACAGGGATGTCTTGTTGATGCTGGTGGCTTTATTTACTTATTTTTTTTTTAAACAGAGAGGTACAGTGAGAGAAAGAGAGAGAGAGAAAATCAATTTTATTTAGCTTTTCACGTGGCTTTAGTTGCTCTTACACTCCATTGTGTATGTGGTACTGGGGTTCAAACCCACACACTTGCACAGGCCAGGCAAGCACCATAACCGCTGATCCACCGCTCCAGCCCTGCCAGTGGCTTTAGATGTGACAAATGCTTCATGATGGACCGCAGTCCTCGGAATATGTGGCGTTAAACCCTGCCTCTCTTGACATCCCCCATTTGGGGAATCTTGCTTCTCTCTCTGTTCTCAGTTACAGTTGTTATTTCTCCACCCTTACTTTAAAAGTCCTAAAATGTTAAATTTCAACAAAGAAAACACACACAGCCCTATTGGGAGTCAAACATCACCGCAGATTTTCAACACTCTGAGAGGCGGGTTCTTTGTGGCGGCTCTGATGGGCCCTGAAGGGAGGTGCTGGAGGCAGGCAGGTTAAGTGGAGGCAATGAAATCTCCCATTCCTCTTGCCAACCGCTCCTGCATTCCCAGGAGTGCTGGCTGAGCCGTTGTGGTTCACAAGTCTGCAGAAGGCAGATGCTTCTGGAAAATGTGGGGCTGCTGAGAGCCTCTCCAACTGCAGTCTAGAGGACTTTCATCTTCCTGGCCTCTTCTGCCTTTCTTTATTCCTCCTCCCTCCCTCTCTTCCTTTTCCCCTCTCCCTTTCTCTCCCTCTCTTCCCTTCTCTCTCCGCACCCTTTCTTTGCCCCTTTCCGGGTCGTGCCTGAGATCAGTGATGGCAGAGGGTCTGATGAGAGCACTGTCCTCAGCAGCCTGCAGGCTGAGCGGAGGGCAAGGCGGTGGAGCCCTGGGCATCTGCGTCTCCAGGACAGCCTGGCACCTGCTCCCGCACGTGGCCCAAAGTGGTCTGAGGATTGCAGTTTGCAGACACTGGGGCTCCTGGGACTGGCAGTGGGTTTTAGCCCTGCAATAAGAAGCATGAACTGCGCTGCTCATTCTTCAGTCATTGATTTTATAAAATGGCAACAAAAGAACTTTCTGGAAACCATGGAAGATTCCAGAACTGGCCAGTCTGGGACATTTGCTCCCTGTCAGCATTCCCTGGCTCTGCACTCCCTGCTCTGACCCCCACCACCATCACTCCTTCATGCCACAGCTTCTTCCTGAGCCACCAAATGCTGATTGGATAAAAGAACAACCACACACTGGTCTGAAGGGTCATTCTGTCTTCAGATGCTCCTGCAGGGGATCCGCTTTCACATCAGGCCCCAGATGTGTGGCTCTGACACGGTCCTCGTTGCTGCTTTGGTGGCCCCAGAACCAAGCAGAAGCCACTGCCTGTTGCGGCAGGCAGTGTGATGTGGCTCGAGGGCATCCCGGGTCTGCTGTGCATGGTGTGAAATCACCACTGTGGTCCTCAGCTTGCAGGGCTGTTGCAGCTTTAGTCCACATGCATGCCACCTGGTGCATCGACACGGCACACAGCGTGGGCTCTCTCAACACTCGCTCCCTTCCACTTTCTAAGCACAGAATTCCTTAGGTAGATCTCCATCCTCACAAAATCGGGCTTTGAGATGTGCAAAACTGAAAATACCAATAGGAGGACGGACATTCTAAGCTGTAATCAGCGCTTTATATTTTAAAACAAGCAGCGTCCCTAAAATGGATGCCTTCCATTTACCAAAAGCAGGCGCTGTACCAGGGAGCTGCCGAGCTCACGCACGAACTTTCTCGTTCAATCCTTCTGCAGCCCTATAACATCAATGTGTTATTTATTATTCCCGTTTTAAAGAAGAGACAGCTGAAACTCAGAGAAGTTAAAGAACTTGCCCCAAATCACAGCACAAAGAAGTGGTGGAGCCTAGATTTGAACCTCCATCTTTCTGTTTGCACGGCAAAGCAGTGACTAGTAGTTTGAATGCTTTGATGTGGCAGGTACCATGCTAAGTTCCATTTCAGGGAACAAGGTAAGTAAAGGAACTGGCCCCAGCCCACGGGTTGTTGGTGGTGAGTTAGAATTCAAATCCCCCATGTTACCTAAAGTTTGGGGGACTCCAGTGGCCCCACCCAGTGGAGTGGAAGGAGCTGGACCAGGGGACGGGGTACAGAGAAAAGATGTGTTCCTTCTTCACAGTGATGCATGGTTGTTAGGGTCCCCTGGAAACGGAGATTCCACAGCACAGTGAGATGGAGCTCCTCCTATACGGGGAGACAAGGAAACTCCCCACCATGTGCTTCCTCCTGGCAGAACAGCATGGCTGGGTGAAGAGTGTGGGCCACCTGGGTCCAAGTCCTCGATCTCAAGAACTAAATGCATGATCCCAGCCACGTTAGTTAACCTCCCTGGGGCGCAGTGTCCATGTGTGTGGAATGGGGACATTCATGGTGACTGTCTTATCAGGGTACAAAGATTCACTGCATCCATCGGCGGGGAGGAGTTGGAACAGTGCCGGGCGGACCACAAGGAAGGTTCTGGAGAGGGGCAGAAAGACCAAGGGCACGAGTCCCCGTAGGATGGGAACTGTGTCTTCCTGTGTTATTTCTTTCATCCAAGTCCTGTGACGAGGAGGAGGAGGAAATAAAACAAGAAGAAAAGGAAAACCAAAAATTCAAATACCCAAATTCTCCAGATGAACCAAAACCTCCCATTGAGAATTCCGTATCAGGGCAGCTTGAGCTTCTGCCCAATTCCAGGCTCATGGCAGAACACAGTGTCCCCTGGAGCTCGAACTGAAAGACATTCAGGCCGCACCTCTGCACATGTGGGGCACTTGGCAAAGAGTAAAGCAGACAGTGTCTGTGCCCATTCTGAATTCCAGGGCTTCTCGCTAGAGGGGGACATCGTGTACAACTGTGGAAGAACTTCCCAGAGTCCAGCCACCTCGGCTTCCAGAGCCAGCTCTGCGAAGTGACATCAGCTCACAAGTTCACTTTCTGAGCCTCTGTTTTGTTTTGCCTGTAAACTGGGAATAGACATACATGGTCACAGCTTTCTTGTGAGGGTTAAATAAAAAGCATTTGTTAAACACAGAGTTGGTTTCAACCAAAAGTGGAGGCCATTGTTATTCTAATGGCTAAGAGTGACTTGTTAGCCTCCAAGGTTAGACAGGAGGCAGGAAGGCCTCTTGGTGCCTTGTGAGACCAGCAGGGTCCCCAGGTCTCAGCACTAATGCCCCTAAAGGGGACCTGACTCCAAAGGCACAGTGCAGGAGGTGGCTGAGAGACGTCTAAGGACTGGGGCTGGTGACCAGTGTCTGTGACTACTCAACTTTTCTAAACTAACAAAGACCGTAGGGAGGGAAATCAGGCCTGGGACGTCACAGGTGTCATCCTGTATAAGGGGGAGCCTGAAACAATGGAAACAGACTTGCAATAAACAGCTAAAATTTACACATCAAATTGAATCTGACTTTCTTCAAAGGAGTCAGATGGCTTGGAGGCCACGTGCAAATTCAAAACACTTTGTGAACTTTCCCTTTTGGGTTCATCTGCAGAGCCTCCAGAACGTTCTTTCTCAAGTTCTTAGAATTAACATGCCCTCTCCTTTGCAGGGTAGAGTTTCAAAGTTTTGGATATAGCCAAAAAGGTATTTGAAGCTGAGTCTGCAAAATAAAAGGGGTTACTCGTGCAGGACAGAAATACTTTGGGATTGAAAAAAAAAAAAGGTTGTGTTCAGAAAATATTGATTTACCGTTTTGGGTGCTATATGTGTGTATGTATAAAATTTCTGGCTCTGAAATCAATGGTACTAAATAGGCTTGAATATTAGAAGTGGAGGTGGAAAAAATTCTGGCCTCCCAAAGCAAACTTTTTGATAGGACAAACACCCATGTGGATACGTGAGACGTAATACATTTGTTTAAAAAGAATGTGCTCTTGTGGCATTGCGGGCATGCCATCTATTTCAATTATTCACAGAGTGTGTGCTTGAGCAACAAACTGCTGCTTTAAAAATAACTTCATGTCTTTTTTAAAAAAATTTTAAGAGAGGGAGAGTGGGGCTGGAGGGGTGGCTCAGCCGTTACAGCGCTTGCCCAGCATGCACCAGTATGCGAGTTCAAACCCCAGCACCATGTATACAATGAAGTCTCGGAGCAACGAAAGCCATGTAAAAAACAAATAAAATTGATTCTTTCTTTCTCTGTCTCTCACTGTCCCTCTCTCTTAAAAAAAAAAAAAAGGAGGGGAGGGAGAGTGAGAGAGAGGGAAAAAGACAGAATCAACTTTATTTAGTTTTTCACATGGCCTTTGTTTCTCCAACACTTAGTTGTGTAGGTGGTGCTGGAGTTTGAACCCGGGTCCTCGTGCATGCCAGTCAAGCACTCCAACCGCTGAGCCACCACTCCTGCCCCTAACTTTATGACTTTTACATGCCTGTAGCATTTGGGAGTTTCCTTCTTTCCTTGCTTCCTCTCTCCCTTCATCTCTCCAACCCTCCCTCTTCCCTCCCTCCATTCCTCTCTCCCTTATTTTCTCTTCCTTCTTTTTCAGGCATATGTTGAAACCATTAGACTAAAAGATGAAGAAATACTCAAGGTGCAGACCAAGGAAGATGGGGACGTCTTTATGTGGTTGAAGCACGAAGCTACGCGGGGCAACGCAGCTGCCCAGGTAAAGACGCGTCCAGCGCCCTGGAGATCCCATGCTGTGGGAGACCAGGTTCACAAATCCTCCCAAACCCAGTTTCTTTCTCGCTCACGCTATAGCAGTTCTTGTCCAGTGCGGGTGGCGGAGGCTCTGCTCTCGCCGTCCCTTGGAGCCCAGGCTGACCAAGGCTTCTCCATTCAGGCTTCTAAAACCATCACAGTGGGGCCGCGCCCTGGTGTCACAGGCTGGCGTTTAATGACTGTGCTCGGACACGGCACAGGTCGCTACTGATGTTTCACTGGCAGAGCAAGTTACATGGCCCCTGGAGACTTGGGGTGGACCAGAGTGCCGGCCCACAGCCACCTAGAAGGAGAGCCCCGTGGTATTTGTGAGCGGTCCTGTAGACTCCTGCCAGATGTTTTTGTGCACACATCAGCCGGAAAACAAGAGGCATCTTGGATTCAGGAGGAATTAGATGGGCTTTGAGAAGAAGGCCATGTTCATCTGGAAGAGCAATAGAAAACCATTTATGGAGGGTTAAGCCCAAATCGACCTTGTCTTGAACACCTCTTGTTCTTTAGAGGGATCTTTAAGAGGTTCAAGGAAAGGCAGAAAGCTGGGGAGCAGTGGGTGCCTGGGTGCTCACTGTGATCTGGCTGTGGAGCTGCCCTGCCCAGGCTGCCTGCACGGGAGGGAGCCTCCTTCCTGCAGGAGGGACACAGCCTCTGTCTGCTGAGTGCTCCCAGGAGCCAGCAGCTCCCAGGCTACTAAGCAGGCAGAAGAGAGAAGGGAAAGGGGGGAAAAAAAAGGGGGGAGGAGGAGAAGGAGAAAAAAGTAAGGACAGTAAGGGATCCACGTGAGGCCAGAACGTTAACCAATCCGGCCCCATTCTGAGCATCTGGCCCTAACCTGCCTCTCCAGGACTAGAGATGTCCAGTGTGTGCTTTCGGAAATGCAATGCCATAGCTTCTTTAACTAAGGACACTTCTTGCTCCTTTTCTTCAGCAAGTTATGGCAGACAAGCTTCTATGAGCGTCTCTGCTGGGTGGGCCTGAGGTCGGGGGTAAAGATGAGAAAGATCTTGAGGTTCTTAGAGCCACGCACCTGGCCTTGAGTCCGATGGTGGACCAGACGTGTGAAGGATGTGATGGTGCTCAGTGCTTAGAGGGATCGCTACTGAGCAGTAGAAATCTCCATGGTGCTCACTGGGCCAGAAGGATGTCAGGACCTCCTGAAAGAGTGGCCGTTTGACAAGAGAAGAGAGTTGTGAATTGTTAACCAAGTCCCATCCAACTCTGGCCCTGGGTGCAGTAAATACACACACGTGCATGCACACACACACACCCAGGCACCCCTTGGGTTGGGCACTTGTATTTATACAAATGCACCTTCAGGCCCTCCCTCTGCCCCACCCCATCACTGGAAGACAAAAAGTGTCTAATTCTTGGTTCTCAACATAAAACATTTTAAACTAGGACTGTCCTGCACTTTTAAAAGTCTTACATTAAGAATTACACAGGAAACTCACTGTCATAAATTGCTATTGTCTTTAAGCAACGATTGGCTCAGATGCTGTTCTGGGGGCAGCAGGGTGTGACCAAGAATCCCGAAGCTGCCATCGAGTGGTACGCCAAGGGAGCCCTGGAGACCGAGGACCCCGCGTTAATATACGACTACGCCATCGTGTTATTCAAGGTAAGAGCCACTTAGTTTGTGCTGGAATTGGGCGAATGTGTTGCTCAGGCATCCGGCGGGCGAGCAGGCAAGCAGGGAGTCTGTAACTGAAGAGAATTCGCACGCGCGCCCGTCGCTCTTGATGGAGAGGGATACTGGCAAGAAAGGCAGAGTCAGAGCGTTTCCCTGGCTGCATTTTAATTGTTACTCTTATGTTTGTCACCTGCGTTCTCTGTACTTTTGCAAAAGCTGCGGCATTCTGAGGGGGACGCCCATATTTTATGGGTTGGTGCAGGGCTGCCAGCCTTGCAGGTGCCACTAGAGTTCTCACTGAATTTCTGCTTCAACAAAGTCAGTGTGGGACCCACCTCATGAATCCCACTAAGGAAAACTAAGATCTTGGTTTTGAGCCTGTTGAAGAAGGAGGAAGGGCTGGGAAGAGCCCAGGAGACAGAGGAGGACAGGTGTTAGAGTCCCACCTCTACAAACCTGAACATCCATGGAACCATCTTATCTCATGGGATGAGGTCATGGACTGACCAAGTGTGATAATATGACCAGTGGGCTTAGAGAACCGTAAAATGCGTGTGCCTTATGTGGAAGAATAATCGTTCACAATCTTTGATGGAACTTAGGTGGATTAACGCATTTAATCCTCCAGCAGTTTACGAGGTGGGAGCCACCGTGTTTTAATCATTGTTTACGTGTATGGAAATAGAGGCACAGAAAGGTTTTGTCGCTTACCCAAGCTTGCCCAGCTGGTGCATTTCAGACCTGGGATGGGGATCCAGGCACACTGACTTCACAATCTGTGCTCTTCACCCCCCAGCACAGGGGCATAAATTCACCTATCTTGCAAAAACAGAACGCTTTGGCTGCGATAAGGAAACCCTGGGTCCTTATGTCCATGACCAAAGAATGCAGCTGCCCCCAAAAAGCGATTGTCTTCGAACAAGGACGTGTATTCACCCGGCCAGGCACATCTCCAGACCACAGCTGCGGACACTTACTGATTAACAGCCGTGACTTTTGCTACATTTCTACCCTCTAAACCCCATCAATGCCTGAAAAGCTATTGGTTGTTATGGTTTCCAAATTGAGAGCCCGGACCTTCTCTTCCCAGGCATCAAATCAACACAGAAATCATTTGAATCTTCGCCATATGCCAATGCATCCATGTATTTATTCAGCAAGCATTCACTCAGGGCTGACAAAATGCCAGACTCTGAACTAGAGGGAGGGACATATGGATGCATGCGTCACGTCCCTGGCCTCTGGGGGCTCGTACACTGCAGGGGAGGACGGAGGACAGAGGTGGGGCACAGAGGAGAGGTACCTGTGCACCAGAGTCGGGGCTGGTCACCGTGCGGATTGTGAAATGAAAAAAGCATGAATCAGACACTAGTTCCGCACTAGGAGCGTTCTAGAGGGAAAGGCACATAAATAAATAAATGCTTCTGCTGGTGACATGTTTCCTCACGGCCTGATTTCCCAAACCCGGGAGCTTTCGTTGTTGTTTTGTTTTCTTGAATTCTCGCTAAGTTATTTCTGAGTGGGATGCGGGAAGCCCTTTATCAGCATCTCAGAGAAGATTTTCACCTGTAGCTAAGAGGTCTCTTCTAGTGTGTTCCGTGTAAAAGAACCTCCTGTGGAAAATGGATTTTCCAAATGTAAAGGACAGCTGTGTGCATTTGGCTGTGTGTGGGTCACCGAACTTATTGTGTGCAAGATGGCGCCAGCGTGGTGGCCGTGCAGGGTTGGAGGCAGCCGTCCGTCTTGCATCCACATGCAGATGAAGGCTCGACTTGGGCTGCAGAAGCTGTCCTCTGTGGACGCCTTCCGTAGATAATCACCGAGAACTCACTGTGTGCCACCACCCGGCATTTCCCTTGCTTAACGGTTTCCAATACTAACGTTTGTGCAGAACGCTTTGTACAACAAGTCACCCCATTCGGATTAAACGGCAAACAGACTGGAAGCATCCCTATCCGAGAATCTGAAATATCTGGGCTGCGGCTGCGGCTCCTTGTGTGGCTTTGCATAAAGCAACGTCTCTGAGCCCCAATTTTGTTCCTTCAAAACAGAAAGTTGAAGAAGATGAACTTTGAGCTCAACCAGCTTCTAACATTCCGTGATTCTGGTCTCTCTGACGCTTTTCCAGCCATCCAAAAAAAAGTTATCTCATTCCCTCTCCAGTTATTCCAGGTGTCCTTCCGTGTCCTGCTCTTTCCTCTCCCTCTGTAATTAAATGAAGTGATGGTGCACTTCTGAAAAACACTTTCATCATTCGCTTTGCTTCCGCCCGTCCGTTTATTAGATAGGTAAGTTAGTCTGGTGGGAACCTGGTGTGTCTAACTTCACCTTGAGTTCCAGTCATAGTGGTGTTTCGGATCCTGAAAAATATGAGGCCAGCCTACTCTGTGTGATTGCTGCATCCTACAAGAAGTCGTCAGGCCCTCTGCTTTCTCTCCGTAGAACTCAGACCAGCAGGAGAGCACAAGTGTGCTTTTTAGAGCTGCCTCCACTTACCACAGAGCAGTGTCCTTGCAAAACCCTCTCACATATGACCTTGTTGACCTTGGCTGGGTCCAGAACACATGTCTGTGTAAGTCAGTTTTGCACGGCTTTGACCAAAATACCTGACTAACACAAATTAGAGGAGAAAAGATTCATTTTGTGTGTTTTTTGGAGTTTTGTTTGTTTGTTTGTTTTTTGGTACTGGGGATTGAACCCAGGACTGCTTAACCACTGAGCCACATTCCCACCTTTTGTTTGTTTGTTTGTTTGTTTAGAGACAGGGTCTTACTAAGTTGCTAAATTGCTTAGGGCCTCACTGCATTGCTGAGGCTCAAACTTTGTGATCCTCCTGCCTCAGCCTCCTGAGCGGATGAGATTACAGGAATGTGCGACCACACCCCAGGAAAAGATTGATTTGGGCTCGCAGTTTCATAGGTTTCAAACCGTGATCAGCTGACGCCACTGCAGAAGGGTGTGGTGGAGGAAAGCTGCTGAACTCTGGGCGGCTGGGAAGCAAGGAGAGAAAGATTCAGAGAGTCAGACAGAGGGCAGGAGGAAGACGCAGGGAGAAGATGAGCCCTCCCAGGGCATGCCTCCAGGGACCTACTTCTAACCAGCTCCATTCTGCTGTCAGTGGATTAACTGGATCCCTCATGAATCACTTATTGCTTAAGAGCCCCCATCTCTGAGCCTCCTGCATTGGGGAACGTTCCAGAGCCAAACCGTAACAGACCCCATGAAGCAACAGGAGAATGGAGGGCACTGATACATCTAATGCGTTTGCAGCAGCAACATTGTCATCTGGATCCCCTTGCCTGGCATCTTCACCATCAGACCTGCGTCAACACAGACCTCTCAGACCCACCACTTCCCCACGTGGTCCTCTGGACACTTCGGTGTGGTCTGCACAGTTCCTTTCTTGTGACAAGAACCCCAGAGCCCATTTTTCTGCAGAAGGATAAATCCCTCTTCTGGAAAATCACGATTTTGCTGGAAGAAACTTGTTAGTTTCCATCACTTGGCTTCTGAGGCAACCAATTTCACAGGGTCCTATCTCCTTCGCAGCAGGTTCTCGAGCAGCTTCTGACGCCACAATGTCACACCCTGGGGACTGGAGCCAGAACCAAGGAGGCTACAAGCAACAGCCCCATAACTCTTGACTGTCCAGCACAGATAAAGTGCTTTGTGTGGTTGGCAAATTAGATAATCCCAGAGGAAAGCTTCCAGGAGACCAAACACATTTAATCCAGTTCCTGGCTTCTCCGGACAGCACCTGGGGTGTGTGGATTCACATGGGGATCAGGGGGGCTTTGCACCCCTGCTAAGCTGGGAGGCTGAGGTTTGTTGCCCCTGTTCAAACATGAGCATAATCTGAATGATGAAGATGGTGGTGTGGTGGTGACAGTGAGGGAGCAGTGCTGAGCGTGGACTGTTTAAGATGGAGTTCTTCGTTAGGAAGATCTGGGGTTTACACCTCAGAACACCAATGTGTCTATGTGATGCTGTGAGTGCTCGGAGCCTATTTTCCTGATAACCATTGCTGTTTATCAATGTTTAGGGTCAAGGAGTGAAAAAGAACAGACGGCTTGCCTTGGAGCTGATGAAGAAAGCAGCTTTCAAGGTAACCTAGGCACGATGTGTGCGGGGAACAGGGCACCCGCATCACCCACATGCTCAGAGAAAAGGGTCAGACTCTTCCTGCGGAGCCCGGGTGGAAGTGGGGCGGGGAGGGGTCCCCATTGCTCTGATTAGTCATTTTTGTGTTGCTGCATGTACAGATTCCTGCCACAATGCGGACAGCAAAATTCAAAAGCTGATTTCACCTTGCAGTCAATAGAATTCAGGCTGATTTTGTTTGAAGGCTAAAATTATAATCATGAGCTGCCCTGATAACAAGCAGCAGGGCTCCTTGAAATTGAATGGTGTAAAGCGTTGAATTAGGAAAACCAGAAGCCTAATTCCGCAGGAGGTTAACCCCATCCTGTCCGGCTCCCACTGCTGCTGGCGCGTTGACAAGGAGGCTACTTCCCAAGGTTATTACCAGGTTTAGGGATTATTCTGCATTTGTCACTCTTTTCACTTGAATGGTATCTTCAAGTCAGATTTTATGGAGCGCTACAGAAGGAAGGTTATAAAAGCTCTTGAGAGGATGCACGCGTGTGCACACGCACACCCAGT
This sequence comes from Aplodontia rufa, assembly GCA_004027875.1. NCBI lineage: Eukaryota > Metazoa > Chordata > Mammalia > Rodentia > Aplodontiidae > Aplodontia > Aplodontia rufa. The sequence goes on from PVKS010000327.1 coordinate 209,111, forward strand.
GCATGCCTCCTCACACACATGCGCTCCCATGCGCCTGCATACAGATTGCAAGTTAATAGATCGGTAGAAAACACTATCCTTCTACACCTTGAGGGACACTTTTTAAAGTTTTTTCGGTCCTGGGGATTAAACCCCTGGGGATTAAGCCTCTGAGTTACATCCCTAGCTCTTTTTATTTTTCTTATTTTGAGTCAGAGTCTTACTAAGTGTCTGAAGCTGGCCTTGAACTTGGGACCCTCCTGCCTCAGCCTCCACGCTGAGGAATTACAGGGATGCGCCACCACACCCAGCACTGACAGGACATTTTATACCCTTTTGGCTCTTGCCTGTGCCTCTGTTCCCAAGGCTGCTAATGATGACCTCATCTATGAAAACTCCTAAAGCAGCCATGGTGACTTTCATCCTGTTTTCTATTACCCTGGAGGGCCACAGAGTTTCCCGTTCCGCAGAGCGGGAAGGTGGAGTAGCGTAAGAATCTCTTGGAGTTTGCTCCACATAGGTATTGTCAAGAAGGCACCTGGCCCACGAGGGGGGACCCGCCAATGTGCACACCTGCTTCTGACCCAACACAAAGGATAGGGCAGAAATAGAAAGGAGGTTAATGGTGGTCATTGCAAGTACTGGCTCCAGAATGTTCTAAGGTGGGATCATGATGGGTTTTCTGGACAGGTGTGAAGTTTGCATCTCTTCAGGCCTCTAGTGTTGAATTGATGTCTTATATGCTTTGTTTTGAATGGTTTTTTTTTCTTTTTTCTTTTTGCAGAACTTAAGTACATATTGGGGCAATGCAGTTTTGTGATCTAGAGTAGTCAGGTCCTTAAAAATGCCTTGTATTTCTCATTCACTCATGCAGCAAGGATTTATATGCCCGCACTCTTGGTCAGGCCCTGTGGTGAAGGTTGCATATAGCTTGATTTGGGGAATCAGAAGTCACACAGAGGCAGATCTGTTGATCCAGCTGGGTTAAAGTCCAGAGCAAGGTCTCAATACTAAGCAATGAGACAGAATTTCTTATGGGCTCCTAAACTGAGCTCCAAAGCAGATCCTAAAAGAACAGTTCAGTTTTTGGATGAAGACAGGTATCTCTGAATACAGCTGTGGCCTCTTGAGGTAGGAATTGCAAAAGCCATTGACATGTGTCCCTTCTGTAGCTGTGTCCCACACAGATTCTTGTCACTTTATAGTGTGACCTGGTCTATTACTTCATAAGTGCATTCTGCAATATTTACTGTGAGCTTCCCTGGCCCCAGGCTCAAGAAGAGTATTTGCACCATTGGATCAATGGCCCTGACATTCACCAAGCTGCACGCTCAGGTTGGGTATCTTGGTGGCCCGTGGATGTGAGCCCCACTCTCCATCCTAAGAGTGTAGAATTTGGAGTCTGTTTCATTTTGCATCATCCTTCAAAGTGGCTTTTGTTTGCTTAGCAGGTATTCATCCAGTGCCTGCTCTGGGCTTGGGATAAAAACCAGTTCCAGCCCTCAGGGAGCTTCCATTCTAATGGGCTTTGCTAGTTTTTTCTCCAGGTCTTAATGACTAGGAGGTAGGGCCATCTAGGAGCCACTGCAGGCAAGAATCTTAGCATCGGCTGTTAGGAAATGCCCCTGAGTTAAATGGACTTCTCGTGGAGGTCAGAGACCTGAGATGATTCCCCTATACTCCCTCCCTCCAGTCTCCCAGATAGCCTTCCTAATCCCTCCCCCCACCCTACGCCTCCAGGTATCCTAGGCAATCATCCCTGTTCGCGTAAAAATTCTTACAATTTGAGGTTATTATTAGTTTAGCCATCAAATATACTGTTTCCAGATGTATTCTAGCTTCCACAATTGAGAGAAAACATTCGGCCCTTGAGTCTCTGAGATTGGGAGACTTCACTTAGCATAATTTTTTCCATCTCCATCCATTTGGTTTCAAAAGCTATAATATCGTCTTCTCTAATGCCCGAGTAGTATTCCATTGTATATATGTACCAAAGTTTTTGTATCCACTCACTGAGTGAGGGGCATCTGGGTTGGTTCTGTAGTCTAGCTATAGTAAATTGAACTGCTATAAACATTCTCAGGGGTTCTTCTGGGGGAAACATAGGATCACGGGGAACCAAAGGGGGGCATCCATGACATGGCATCAGCCTTGGATAACTATGTCAATATACATTTGTTCTTTTTTTGTTTTTCAGGGCTGAGGATCAAACTCAGGGCCTTGCTCATGCTAGGCAAGCGCTCTGCCACTGAGCTAAATTCCCAACCTCTACACATTTGTTCTTGATTGTCTGACAATGATTCCCCCTCAATTGTAACTCCATATTCCTCTAATGAAAACATAAAGAAATGTAAAAAAAAA
>PVKS010000328.1:0-31891 GCA_004027875.1 Aplodontia rufa
TAATTCAGCAATTACCTTAAAAAAGGATAGAGAGAAAGTAAGTGCAATTGGTGTTTCATTTGTCTGAATGGAGCGTAATCATTAATACATTGCATAGCTTAACTGACTTTTGTAGTAAAACTTACCTTATCTCTAGCTTCATCTACTTTTCTTTTTTTTTCAATGCTCGAATATCTTCTACTCTTTTATGTAAAATGAAATTTTTAGTTTTGCTTATGTAAGTTATCTTGAATCTTCTTGAAACGGTATATTTTCTAGGAGGTAATGAGACCCAGAGGTATCCTAAACTTTTACCTTTTCTTTCTTTCTATTTTTTTTTTAAAGAGAGCGGGACAGTGAGAGAGACAGAGAAAGAAAGAAACAACTTTATTTAGTTTTTCACATGGCCTTCGTTGCCCCAACACTTAGTTGTGTACATGGTGCTGGGGTCTGAACCCAGGTCCTCGCGCTTGCCAGGCAAGTGACAAAACCGCTGAGCCACCGCTCCAGCCCCTTACCTTTTCTTTTGATAGAAAGAAGTGCGTACATCAGTAATCTATTAACCTAGAAACTTTTAAGTGGCTCTCTTTTATGTGATATGAGGAATACCTCTAATACTGTTGATTCAGAAATAGGAATTATTAGCAGTTTGCTCCTTTTTCCTGGATTTGATCTTGAATAATAATAAATCTGTCATTATTTTGTTGCATTTTTTGATTGGCATGTTTCCCCTGGGAATTATGGTCTCAATGACTAGATTCTTGAATATATAATACAGTCAATGTCTTTAGCCATATTTTAAAAACACAAGTTCCTGCACAAAAAAAGTGACATTTTGACAACAAAGTCAATATTTGTAGGTGTTTCTAGTTCTTTGGTGTATTCAAACTTAAAAAAATAACTTGTTATTGGGAAAATATGCCAAAGAAAAGAAAAATATTTAAATAGAAACACCTCTGATTTCCTTGAGCTTAGAATTAACTGAAGGTATACTTCTTTATTTTTCCACCAAAAATTATTTTCTCAGTGAATGTAGAGATCAAAACCTGTTGTTACTTAATAAAAATTGTTAAATGAAAAGTGTCAAGGCAGGCTGGAGTAGTTGTGGCAGACAAATAATGGAATGAATGGGTAAAACTTTAAGCAACAATTAGAGTGAATGGATCAAATATAAAATAATCCTGTTAAAGGGCTAAGAACAGGTCAAGCAACAAGAACTAGAAGAGTTAATATTCCGAAAGAGGGAAAATTGTGGAGTTTTAGCCTGACGTTCTATAGCTTCCTTTTCCCTGGGTCCATCTGATAATTCTTGCTGCAGGCGAGAAGATGAGTACACTGGTTATATACCATGCAGAAAACTGATGTCAGAAAAAAACAGCTGAATTTTGATGAGCCCAAGAGAACAGAGTGACAAAATTGAAGATGAAAGGAACCCAGAAATGCTTTTTCCCCAAATAATTTGCCAAAGATTGAAATTCTGTGGTGATAGAGATTAAAACCACAAGAAAGAACTGAAAAGTAGAGCAGAATTTTTGTTAGTCTCACAGTGTGACGGTGACAATGATCAGAGTTTTAGAGTTTCCGTGGAGAAAGGGTGCAGCCAATGTACTCAGAGGAAAGCCCTGGAGAACTGTGTGCTGAGCACAGAGGAAGACTGAGCCCTTGTGAAGCTGAAACCAAAACTCCAGTCAGTTCAGGCAGGAAAATCTGAATATTATGAAATAAACTTAAGAAAAGAAGCAGAAAATGGGAATAGGCGCAAACATGATTCGGATACTGAAATTGGTAAGTAACTTTATTGTAATTGTAACTCATAGTTTGAAGAATAGGTATAAAGAGACAAAGCAGAAGAAAAGGTGGAAAACTTTCTTAAGGAATTATAATCTACAAAAGGAATTAGCTGGAAATTGTCAAGTTGAGATGGACAATAAGGGGAATTAGGAACTCAATAGATGGGCTGGAGCAGTGGCTCAGTGGTTGGAGTGCCTGCCTGGCATGTGCAAGAACCTGGGTTTGAAACCCAGCATCACATACATAAACAACAAAAGTGTTGGAGCAATGAAAGCCACGTGCAAAACTAATTAAAAATTGATTCCCTTTTTTTCTCTCTCTCACTGTCCCTCTCTCTCTAAAAAAATAAAAAACAAAACAAAACAAAAAAACAGACACCAGACCTCCAAAGGAGCAACAACGACCACAGAAACATAAGAAAATGGAGTGCCAACTTTAGGTACTTAAAATTGTATTCCAAGTAAAATATTCTTAAAAATGTTTTTGAGAAAATTATGACACTTGTGAGAGTATCCTAAGTAAGCGTGCCTTAAGAGAAATTTTAACAGAAGTACTCTGTGCTGAAGGAAAATGATCTGGGACAGAAATGCAGAAATGGAAGATTTGAATAGCATGGAGAGAATGCATGAATGGATAATATAAGTGAATATTGATTTATAAAATGATAATAATGTCTTTGGGATTTAACAGTGATATATAGTTAAATGCATTACAGCAATAATACAAAAAATGGGAGGAATGAATATGATAGTTAAAATATTTTAAGATATTAACTTTATCTGAAACAACTTAAAATAGCCTGAAGTCAACCAATGTTACATGAAATACCCAAAGAATTTAAAAGTAATGTATAACTAATAATGTACAATTAAGAAAGTATGATATGATAATTAAAATATTTGATTAATCCAAATGATGTTCAGAAAGGGAAAGAAAATGGTGTATAAAAAGGCTGATTGAACAGAACTAAATAAGATGGCAGATATAAACACAGCCTTGTAGACGTTTCATTATATATAAATGGATTCAATGCTCCACATTTTAGACTAAAATTATCAAACTGGCTTTTTAAAACAGCAGTGAAACTTAGCTATATGCTTTTAAATAGAAAAACCATCAATATAAAGAGAGTAACTTAAAAATAAAACAAAGGAAATAAATGTACTTTGAAATCATTGGCAAAGAAATAGTGTGGTCCTATGAAGCAGAGTAAACATTACTAGAAATGCATTTGTAGAGATGAACTGGGACATTTACTAGTGACAAAGAGGTCAAATAACCAGAAGCTATAAAGCCCTAAATCTTTATGTGCTCAGTATCCTAGTACACATTTACAGAACTAAAGGGAGGAATGCAGAAGTCTCTAGTCATACTGGGAGACTAAACCAACTCTCTACATATTCAATAAAACAAGCAAAAATAAAATAAAGTTGTAGAAGATTCAGAAAACCAATAATCAAAATAGAACTATTGAACATGTAGAAAATCACACGTAATAAGAATAAAAATCCTTTTCAATTAAAAATAAAACATTTATAAAGCTGACCAAGTGGTGCACTGTAAAGCAAACTTTAACAAATGTCAAAAGACTGAAATAATTAGGAACCAGTCATTTTATCTTAGTGGAATTAACCTAGGTGTCAGTGTAAAAAGTCAATCATAAAAACCCTAGATGTTGAAATTTAAGCCATACATTAAAAAATAAGCCACAAGATAAAAAAGAAATGGTGGAAGTTAGGAAATAGTTCAAAGTAAATCATAGTGAAGATATAACATTTCACAGCCAAAGCCTATTCTAATTCCATCAAAGACCATTGATTAATCTCACAAGCTTTATATTGAGCAGTGGGAAAAGGACCCAAAAAAGTATGCCATGTGATTGTATTTTATAAAGATAAAGGTTCACAGGCAGGCTGGACTGCTCTCTGATGTTAGAATTCAGGATTATTTCCTGGGGTGAAGGGCTTGGCGTACATGGGAGGAATGGTGTGGAGGCTGCCAGAGTGCTGGAACGTCTAGTATTTTCTTATTCCCATTGTGATAATTCAGGTTTTACAGTTAGAAGTTGTGAGTTTTTAAGAAGTAGGTTTTGCTTTAATTAAAAGTTTGCTTTAGTGAAGCACATTTGACTCCAAGATTATTAAGGTAGTGTTTGGTATATAGTTTTAAAAAAGTTTTATTTTATTAAAATTTTTTTTTATTAGATGAATATAGAGTTACAATTGAGGGGGAAACATTGTCAAACAATCAAGAACAAATGTATGTATACTTAGTTATCCAAGTCTAATGCGATGTCATGGATGCCCCTCTTGGGTTCCCCATGTTTCTGTTTCCCCCAGAAGACCCCCTGAGTTAAATGGATATCTCATGGAGGTCACCCTCCAGTCTCCTAGATATCTTTCCTAAGCCCTTCCCCTACCCTGTCCCCCACTCTACACTTCCAGGTATCCTAGGCAATCATCCCCCTGTTTGTGTAAAGAATCATACAATTTGAGGTTATTATTAGCTTAGCCATGTATCATACTGCTTCCCGATGTATTCTAGCTTCCACAGAAGAGAGAAACATTCGGTCCTTGAGTCTCTGAGATTGGGATACTTCACTGAGCATAATTCTTACTATCTCCATCCATTTGATTTCAAAAGCCATAATATTGTCTTCTCTAATGACCGAGTAGTATTCCATTGTATATATGTTATTTTTAACTGACAAATAATAATTATGTACACTTGTGGGGTAGAGGGCCAGGTTTCAATATACATATACATGGTGGAATGACTGAGTCAGTTTCTTTGAAGATTCACCAATATTTACAGTTAAGTTTGAAGGGAAGGAGCCAAAAAATGGCACTGCTGGCAGAATTTGAAGCCTTGGGTTAAAGATAATTATTTTAGTTTTTGCCTAAATAAAGACATATAATTGTAAGTGTTCCTCTAGAAAGCAGTTATTCTATCTTATTAAATATCTACATTTGATTCAGATAACCTTGGAAATATACCTTTTTTTGGTCAAATGAGAGTGTAGATGCAAATGTACATATTAAATGGCCATGGTTTTAATTTAGAAAAAATATTGAACTCTTTTTTCTTATCACAAAAAAAATTTAAATATGTATTCTTTAAAAGTTAATCACTCAGAAAATGAGGGTTGGTCCACTGTAGGATCCAGCTATCCCTCTCCTGGGTATTTTTCCAGGGATTTAGAATCAGCACATTACAGCAACACAGCAAAATCCATGTGCATAGCAGTTCAATTTACAATAGCTAAATTATGGAACCAGCCCAGATGCCCCTCACTGGATGAATGGATCCAAACTCTCTAGTATATATACATACAATGGAGTTCTACTCAGCTATTAGAAACAATGATATTGCAGCCTTTGAAGGTAAATGGATGGCTGTGGAAGAAATCTTGCTGAGCGAAGTCATCATAACCCAGAGAGTCAAGGGTAGAATGTTTTCTCTCATTTGTGGAGGCTGGAGCTAGACCCAGGCTTGGGTGAAAGTTGGTCAAACTCATGTACCAGACCAAGCCATGGCCTAGTAACACACAACCTAGGGGAACCATGGATATGTAGGGGGAGGGGAGAGGGAGGGATTGTAGGGCAGGATCTAGGGAGACAATCAACACTGTAGCATGTTCTTTACCCCCCTGAGAAGCCAAATAATACTTATGCAGTCATTTAATTCTGGAAAATTCATAATCTAAGCATTTATATTTGTTGTAAGGGCAAAATATGGAAAAATCAAGAGACTGGGGTATGGGTGATGTGGGAGTAACTCTGGTTTAGGACCAAATGTATATCATATTATTACTTTATTCGCATTCATGACTGTACAATAACTCAACTCCTTAATAAAAAATAATAAATAAAGGGAAACTTTGGAATGCAAAAAAATAAATAAATAAAAGTTAATCAAAGCAAGTTTAAACAACTGATGGAAGAAACAGTGCTTTTTATATCTGATTCAAAATTTACTAGTTATATTAAACTGAATATAAAGTAGAAGATGTCATACCTCAGCAAAAATTTTTAAAATGATCTTTTACTTGACGTTGACAATATATGTATATGTACCTGTATTTTTATATTTTGTGGTTCAGGGAATGAAATCCAGGGCCTCATGCATGCCAGGCAAGCACTGTTCCACTGAGGCTCACAATATATATATATATATTGTGATATATATGCATACATTATATATGCATATATTATATATAATGTATATATATATTTTAAGAAAGAGAGAGAGAAAGAATCAACTTTATTTATTTTTTCATTTGACATTGGTTTCTCTGACACTTAGTTGTATATATGGTGCTGTGGTTTAAACCCAGGTCCTTGGGCATGCCAGACAAAACCTGTAACCACTAAGTCACCGCTCTAGCCCCTCATGATATAATCTTAAACATGTTATTTTCAACTTTCCATTTCTAGAAATGTTTAAAAGTTTTATTTCAAAAACAAATTAATTATTTTACTGGACAAATATTTATTGTGTATTTTCATGGGGTACAATGAGATGTTTTGATATATATACATATACATTGTAAAAAACTTAAATTCAGATAATTAACATACCCATCAGCACTGTGCAATAGATTGATAAAATTAATTTCTCTTACCTAACTGAAACTGTGTCCACTTAAACAAGTTCCTCTTCCCATCCTCTCCCCTTCCCCAGCTGCTGGAAACCACCATACTATTCTGTTTCTATGAGATCAACATTTTTAGATTCTTCAGATATGTGAGATCATGTGGTATTTGTGTGTCTGATACTTTGTGTGTGGGGGAGGGAGTTCTGGTTTTCAAACCTGGGGTCTTGTGTGCTAGGCAAGTGCTCTACCACTGAGCTATACCCTCAGCCCCTGATGTGTTATAAAACAGGGCTGCTTAGGCTAAATCATCATGTTCCACATTTATTTGGTGGTGTCACATAGTGACTGGGATCATTTAATACCACTATAATCTAATCATTTTATTATACTTTGGCTAGTAAAAAGATTGTTATATATGATATTCTCTTTCCCAAGTTAAACCAGTATGTATTTATTAATTAATTAATTCGGATGGTTTTGTGCCATGCTTGGTGCTTGGTGCTAGAGATACAATAAGGAATGAGATAGATACATCTGTATTCTTCATAAAAGTCACAATCTATGCTGGCAGAGACACAAGCCATTTATAATATACTTTGAGAAAAAGGAACTTTTGATCCTGAAGTAGTTGTTACAATCCTAGTCTCAGCTTTGGGTCCTTTCTTGTAGGTGAGAACTGATGTGCTCTCTTTTGTTAAATAAAATGGGAGTTAAGTTTCATTAAGATCTTCATTATGAATGGAGTACTAGGATTTCTGGGAGGACCCCTGGAAGCAGTGAGTGTTGGCCACTAGCATAAGCATGCTTTGTCAAGAGTTTTTAATAAATTGCTAATTAGAAAAATTGCTGATTTTTAAAAATTGTTTTACATAGTATTATACGTGCATAATTTAAAAGTGAATAGTTCTATATAGCATGTTGTGAATAATATTCCCTTTCTCCTCCCCTAATCCAACATTCCTGCTGCTCTTAGGGAGTCATTTTTAATTATTTTAATTGTTTATTTTTCATTTGATTTACACAGTTCTAAATAGTATTCCTGTGCTGCTTTAAACGTTTTAGATATCTTGATTTTTATCTTGCTTTGGAAAATGAGGATTGAGCCATCTTCTGTTCGTTTTCCCCCTAATATATATTTTCCTCATAATTTTTGGTTGTATGAACTATCCTGAGACCAATTCTGAAATGACAGCTGGAATTTTAGTCATTCCACCGTTGTCGTTTTAGCTTCCACATTGTGCTTGAGGAGTCTGATGCTGTGTTGATTCCCATTTTTACCACATTCTGCTCATTCCCCAGCCTTTCCTGGTTTTCCTTATCCAGAGTCCCTGTGGCCTACAGTCTTTTGCTGGAAGGGTGGATTGGGTAGTGGAGATCACCTGGGGGACTAACTTCTCACACAGGTTGCAGCCATTCCTCTAGTTTTCAGCCCAGCGCTCCTCCATGTCACCCCTTACCCCTCTAGGGAGGAACTGAGAGCAAACCATTCCCCAACTGTTTCAGGATTTTGTGATACAAGTAAACTGTTAGCTTCTCTGCCTTCTCTGCTGCTTGTTTTTCACTTCTCCAGATATGCTAAGTCATATAGCATGGGTCCTTCTGCTCTTCAGCTCCCAAAATTTCATTCCTGATGGCTCTTCTGCCATTCTCTTTAACCTCTCTGTTTTTGCACTAAAATATACATTTATTAATATTTTAGTTAAGATTTTTTAGGCAGGAGAGGTAAATGAATGTGTTCAATCTGATGTATTTAATTGAAAGTCATAGCACTGGTTTTTAGAGCAATCATATCATCTTACGATAATTTGGCATGAACCTAAATAAAAGAACTCAAAATAATGTGCAACTAAAATTATATTTATGCTTGTCAGAGCATATCTCCCCTGTAGAAACCTATATTGAATTTCTCTCTTTACCAGAAAAACTGCTTTTAACCCTTTCTCATTACAAGACATGCATGGAGTAACTTGGAACTTGATCATTTTCTGTCCTTCTGTCAGGATTCTTTTTACACTTTATTTATTTATTTTTTTAAGAAAGAGAGACAGTGTGTGTGTGAGAGAGAGAGAATGAAAGAGAGAATCAATTTTATTTAGTTTTTCATGTGGCCTTTGTTGTTCTGACACTTCACGGTGCTGGGGTTTGAACACGTGTTCTTGAGCATGCCAAGCAAGAGCCATAACCACTGAGACATGGCCCCAGCCTCTGCACTTTTATCTTTTTATATGTCTGCAAACCAAATAGAATGTTTCTTTTCACTTGGTAGAGCTTTGATGGCAAAAATTAGTAATATCTCTTGCACAGCAGAATGAAATGTCAACAATAATGTGTATTTAAAAGTAAGAGTAAATCTCAAATGTATCACCAGGAAAAATGTCAAGTAAATGAGGTACTAGACATGTTAATCTAGTGGATTTAATCATATCACATCATTTACATATATTAAAACATCACATTATTCTCTGCAAATGTAATACCACTGTGATTTGTCAATTAAAATAATATAAATGATTAAAAACAGACATTGGTAATATCTCTGGGTAGTAATCATAGTAGAACATCAAATGTATGACGAGAACCTTCAGATACTGTGAAGGTGTTGTTTTTGTTTGTTTTGTTACCTGCTTTCTTTAGTTGTAGACAAATGGATTTTCCTTTCTGTTGATTTGGCATTATTTGGGATTTATAGACAGGTTTGATTTGGACAGTGAGATTTTAACAACACTCTCATTGTAAGCAAGCATGTAGGATTCTTTGGTGCAAATACACCCAGGAGAGAAAATTTTTTGTGTGATAACTTGGAGTGGAGTGAAATATGCCACACAAGCAAGCTGACAAAGAAAGAGGGAGGGAAGTAGACTAGGCTACCATTCTGAAAAGGAGTATTAAGTCCAACCTTATGAGTCGTTAGTTGAGAGCAAATAAGAAAAAGCTTGAATTTCAGATGCTTCTTTCATTATGCTTGCCTTTGAGAAAGAGAGCTTTATTTTTTTCCCATGTCAATTACTTGGATATATGTGAACAAAAGATTTTCCAGTATAGCTTCATACGCCTTTGGCTACTGATATTACAATACCAATCACTGCACCTAATAGTTGTCATGATTCACGTTTGATTTTGCTTTCAGACATGTTCTACTAAGGTTCAAAAAATGAAAATGAGGACTGCAGCAGTGGCTCAGCAGTTACGGTGCTTGCCTGGAATGTGTGAGTACACGAGTTCAAACCCCAGCACATGTGCACAACGCAGTCTCAGCAAAGAAAGTCACATGAAAAACTAAATAAAAATTTATTTTCTCTCTCTCTCTGTCCCTTTCTATTAAAAAAATGAAAATGACTGGAAACAATTGCAGAATAAGCTATATATTAGGAGTGTCATTAATAGCAGTGAGAGTGCAAAACAAATTGAATTGTGAAAACATGGTTCTTTCCTTCCATGATCAACGTGTAAAACTGAGGTTCTTTGCCAGAGGAACATTAAGCATGTTCTTGCACACATAAAGGGTAAGACATTTCTTCCTGCCAGCACAAAATCACTTCCAAGGGCACAGCAAAGACTTTGTGTTGTTTATCAGCAAGAAATGCTCTCTTCATGGAACAGCCACTTCACGTGCAGCCCAAGATGTGGCTCCCTTGTGTTTTAAAAAAGGTGGTGGCTTCACTTACAGGGCAGGCACAAAATAATGGGATTTTTGGCTTAGAGCTGCACTGGCTCAATGACAGATCTTCACTTATGAAAAATGGATCTACATAACCTGCTCTGTGTCACTAACTTGGGAAACTGTGTTTGCGATGCGTAGGTTGACATCCTGCCTCTTTCTTATTTTAGCTTCAATGGAAAACATGACACTCAAGACAGTTTTGTTTTCATTGACCAGATTGAGATTTTCCATCCTGCTATCCTCTCTCCTTTTTTTGTTGCAATGATACACTTGTTTCTTTTCTAAGTGATTTATATTTCTGCACATTCTACAGTACAGAGATTTCTATATATGTGAAGTTCTATTTTAACTATTTCAAGATAATAAGCTGGCTCTTGTGCAATTGAAGGGACATACTTTAATGTCCAGAAGGATCCAGTAGAGTTGAGACAACTTTATGGAAAGGAGGCTTAAAACCTATTTTTGTAGTCTAGTACATTGAGTTTTTTTTTTTGAAGGAGTATAGAGAAGAGTAAAGCTGTATTTATTATACTAATTTTGTTCATAATGTATGATTTTGACCTTAAATATGTAGAGAGGATACACTTTATTAAAAGATGTGTGATGTAATGCTTTTATTTTAAGGACAGATGTCTAGATTTTTTTCTAACTTCTCATAGTAAATAGAATTCATAAACACTACATGCTAATCTTTAAAGTTTAAAATATACATCTTCTGATTCTAGGGTTGTCAGACAAAATAAAGAATGTCCAGTTAAATATAATTGCAGATAAACTATGAACAATTTTTGGTGTAGTTGTGTCCCAAATATTGTATTTTTATCTTAGAAATTTAGCAAACATACTCTTTGACTATTTTAGCAAAAGTGTTTTAAGTGTCAATGGCTTAAATACTATTAACTATGACCTAAAAATGAGAAGATGTGTGTGTGATAAAATCTACTCAGTTTGCTTCTGAAACACACACGAAGCTGCAGTTATTTATTATTATCAAGAGAACCTTTAAAACTTCGGTTAGGTTTTTCATTTTGTTTGTCTTGCACTTTACTGCTTCAAATTTACATTTTATTCATACTAGTAGTTTATGGGGCCATCATAAAGAAAAATAGGTGAAGCTGTTTATAGGCAATCTGTTCAAAAATCATATATAAGTATTGTCTATATATATACATTCACAAATGTGTATATGTACAAATATATATACAAAGCTGATGGAATTAAGTTCCATGTTATCCTATACCTTCCCCCCCCACATTAATGATAAGAATAATAAAAATAAATAGCAGATTATTAGTATTACAGAGAAGATAGCACCAGTGAGTCCTAGGCTGAATTGCAGCTCTGCACAGGGTAACTGTGCAGATATGGGGGAGTTCATCTTTCTGTGCTTCTGGTCCATCACCTCTTAAGTGCAGGAGCTTATCTCTTATGGATGTTCATGTATTCAAAGATCTTAGACACTGCATCATATAGTCAGTGCTGCATAAGTCTTCTGTATGAATTGTTGATATTTTTCAATTTGGTTTTTATTTGCAACTACTGTGTCAAAGTTTTTAAAACAGTACCATATTTAATCTTCATAGAACTCCTGTGAAGTTAATTTTATTAATATATTTAATAAGGTGATATAATTTGGTTAATTAATATAGTCAAAATCCCAAGAACCAAAACCCAACGCTTTTAATCATCCATCATCCTGTGGTCACTCCTAACGCACTTTCTCAGGCTCACTCCCCCCTCTTCCCTCCCTGCCACGCCCAGGAAGTAGGTGGTTGTTTCTGAGGGACACATTCTTCTAGTGACCTGTTATGTTTGGATGAAGGTGTACCCCCAAGGAGCTCAATATGTGAGACAGAGCATGAAAGGCTGAGGTGAAAGGACTGGATTAAAGAGCCCTAACCCAATCAGTGCGTATCCCCTGATGGAGCTTAGGGGGCAACTGTGGGCTGGTGGGTTGTGGCTGGAAGAGGGGGGCATTGGTGGCGTGCCTTTGGGGTATGTATTTTGTATCCAGCATGGAGTCTCTCCCTCTGCTCCCTGGAGCCATGCCTTCCATCCTGATGTTCAGCCTCACCTCCAGCCTGAGCAATGGAGCCCACCTTCCATGGACTAAGACCTCTGAAACCGTGAGTCCTAAACTATTTTTCCTCCTAAAATTGTTCTTGTTGGGTCTTTTAGTCACAGCAGCAAAAAAGGCAATTAAATCATGGCCTAACTAAATCTGTGCACTGAAACCCATTTTCACATTGGTAGGGATCACTGACTGCTGCCCACCTCTTTCTTCCAGGAAGACTTGGCTCAGGATACCCGGACCTAACAGCCTGCCTTTTCCCGGCCAGCTGCTTTTGCCTGTGGCTCTCGTCAGTTCTTCACATTTGCCAGTGTGCCCCTTTCAAAAGTGCTGAGACTTGTCTTGATCACAAATTGCACTGGATGGTGCTTCCTGCTTCACCAGTGCATCCTTTGGCTCTGAGCTGTCTGCTGGTCCACTCACTGCATGCCTTTACAAGCAGAAGTTCAAGAGAATCCATGCATGTGTTTAAGTTATATTTATTGCTCAATTTAGTGAGAAACTGATTTCAAATTACTTGGTTGTATCCCAGATTTTAAGAAAAGGGCAACAGAGAGCTATTCCTTCATGTGCTAGATGACGAAATGGTGACAAATTCAGAGAAAACATTTGAGTAAAATCAGTGAGCAGTGATAGCTAATTAGGGGGAATTGCAAAGCAGCAAAATGAAAATTAAGGAAATGAGGAGAACTGTTTGTATAACCACACTGAAGCCATTACCAGTTTTGGCCAAAGAAATACATTCCAATAGGTAGATCTGAAAACAAAACTTTTGTTTTTTTTTAACTGAGTTTCTCAAATATTTAAGGAAGACATATAAACCTTTGGGATCCTAAAGTACCATTTCTTTTCACCTCCATTTAACCCCTTACACAAGTTTCTTTGCTCCTCTCTCCCTCCAGTCCACAATATTCTCTCCTCCTTGCTCTGGATAAAACTGTTCTTCCTGTCCTCTCACTGTCTTGAAGTCTCCTTTCCTCCCATTGTCTGTAGCCTCTACCATTTTGTGTCTCTACACCCATCTTATAGATTCTGCATACCACCATCACCAGCCTTTTGAGGTCAGAGATGGGGAGACACTGAAGGCAAAAGCAGGACCGTCCTAGGGAAGGGAAAGGAGAAAGACCACCAACATTTCAATAGTAATCCTCCCTTCTTCCCTCCCTCCCTCCCCTTTTTTCTTTCTTCCTTCTTCCCTTTTCCCTCCTTCCTCCCTCCTCATTTCCCCTCTCTTTTCTCTTCCCTCTACCTTCTTTTCTTCCTTCCTTCCTTTCTTTCTGTACTGTCAAATTTGAAGCTCTTTGAAGACAGATAATGCAAAATGATTTCAAGCATGATTATAAAAATTAAGTTAATACAATTTTTTACCAAATTTATAATTTAATAATTAATATATTTAATGAATGTACCAAAATCTGCTAATCTGCTATTTGTGACACTAATTCCCTCTCCTCTTTCTCTGCTCTCTCTTTCTCTGTCACACACACACTCACACACACACTGTTTCCCTCTGGTCTGCATGTGAAGCTAATCAAAGCACCCAACTCAGTTTGTACTATTGATGACAGGCAAATGATTTTGTAACCAACTCTAATCTTTCATTTGTAAATATGCTATTGTTTAAAGAATAGGGTCAAATTACAAATAAAACAGAGATGTGGTGAGAAGAACAAATATGGGATTTATATTTGTGTATTCTTTATAATTTCATCTTTAGTGATAACTTTAAAAATGAATGTGCAATATGATCAAGAACTTGGTTTCTATGCTCTTGTGGTAAATAAAATCTTGATCCTAGTAAAGTAAAATAGGGTTTAATTTTTTGATATGGAAAACAATGGAGATATTTTGTTGGACGGAGGGTTATAAAACATTGATAAAAACTACCACTTATTTTTTTTCCTCTTAGTGAGAAAGAGGGAGAGAGAGAATCAATTTTATTTAGTTTTTCACATGGCTTTCATAGCTCTGACACTTCGTTGTGTACATGGTGCTGGGGTTTCAACCCATGTCCTCATGCATGCCAGGAAAGCACTGTAACCACTGAGCCACCACTCCAGCCCCACAACTACTACTCCTTGAACATATACTTTCTACTAGACACTGAAACCTTGAAGCATGCATCATCTAGTTTAAGCCTGCATAAGTCATCAATACTGATATTGTTTCTGTACTTATAGAGGGGAGTCCTGGTGTATATATCAATTAAATAACTGCTATCATCTGTCACATGGTTTGTAAGTTACAGAGCTGGAATTCAAATCCATCTCTACCTGATCTAATGCTGTGTTTTGAACTTTGTGATAAGCATGTGTGTGTACATATGTATTACACATTGTACATTTTTGTGTACATACCAATATACATAGAAATTACTTCCATAGACAGTTCGTGATTTTAGATGGGGAGAAGCTATTTAGGAGATGACATGGAGACTTTCTTTAAGGGTCTGTAGCAATGGGTAGATGGCCACAGTACAATTCATAACAGACCTGCATGCTTGTAGACTGGATGGAATACAATGGCAAAGAGTGAAAATGGGACCATTTCCCAATGAATTCTTTTAGCTGTTGAAATTCATCACTCCCCTTTTCCTAATGCTTTCTCTCACAGTTTTCTTTCCCCTGCTTATTTTCTGTGAAGCATATCAATTTCCTCTTTCTTGATTCATGCTTAAGTTGAATTTTCTTGCTTTAGGATTGTCAAATCTCCTTTCTCTTTTTGCCCCTTCTCTCATCTGCCTTCAAAGTTGAATGTACTCATTAATGATTGTGATTGGCTATTAGTGGGTTGTACAAAAACAGAATGGCAGAGGCAGGAAGTGAACTTTATTTCACAGTTGTCCCCACAGAAGGATTTGTGCACAATATCACAAAATTCCTATCCAGTGGAGGAGGGGTGCCTGTGGTTTATGGGCAGCCTAACACCCTCAATCCTGAAAGAACAGAGTAAAGAATCAGCCTGGTCATGCTTTAACACAAAACTTGTATAACACCATTTGGTATGACAAATAGTGTCTGACTTTAGTTAGTCTTGGACACTTCTTAAAATTATCATCAAATAGCTAAATGCGTCCAAAACCTCTGAAATAAGGATGAGCCTATAATTCTACAACCACATTCTCATTTTGGTGGTAAATTCTGGGGCCAAAGCACTGTATAGATCATCAGGTATATTAGATTAGATTTCCAGTTTGGTACACTAGAAAATCATGGTGTTGTGAAGCTCTCAAAACTCAACTTCCCACTGATAACAGGAAAACATTAACATCACAGAATCTCACATTTGCTGACTTCCCAGTATTATATGTGGTGTAGTGGGTGTCACATCATTCAGACATGGTCACTAGTCTTTACAATATACTGGTTAGTGTGGAGATAAGGCAAGCCCCTAGAGAACTGGAACATGAAGGTAGGAATACTAGAAATTCCCATGAGTTGGAATCCTGTGAAGTTTTTGAGGGCAGGTGTCATTCATATCATGTCACAATGTGGGCACTATTTCATCTTAACCCAGAGGGCTCTTCTGGAGTCTGGGAAATATACTATTCATAAACAGAACAAGTTCATTATTTTCAATAATGCTCTGAAATATTGTGTTGTAAACATAATGAGACATTCAATCTAACAAATATTGTTTTCTCACTTTTCTTATTTCATGGCTAAAAGCATTGATAGAGAAGAATAAAAAACTACATACACAGCAATTATATGTAATTCTGGATCATGCTTATTTTTTACTTCAGTGTGCACACTACATCACAGTTACGGAGTGAATTCTTCTGGGAGACATGGAGGCTCTATAACACCTACCCTCAAACTTCAGTGCTCATGTATGTCACCTAGGGGCAGGCAGGACACACAAAGCCCAAAGCTTCTGATTGGCCCAGGATGTGCACTTGTAGCAAGTTCCTGGGTGCTGTTTGATGTTGCTCCTCCCAGAACTATACTTCAAGGACTGCTGTTCTTAAAACACAAGAGGAAACAAAACAGAAAGAGCACTTTCATTCTGGAGCATTTTGGCTTCTCTCTGAAAAACAGTGAATTAAGAAGAAGCACTAAGTGTCCAATTCATGAAAAGAATTTATTACAACTTTAAGGCACTATTAATATTGCAGAGGAGACATAGATGTTTAAGGGGGGAGTCATAGGCTGGAACTATTTCACCTCAAGGTGCTGTCTGCAGTTTATATTTACTTATTCTGAGGAAAGTGTTTCATTTTTGTTTTCCTCCTTGTCTGCTGATTTTTTTACTCTACAGGTAAATTTTATGGAAAACTGTGGACATCATGGCACTCCACTCTATAAATACTTTGGAACATATCTGTAAAAAATGACTTTTTAAAATAATAAAAATAGTAGTGTTATATCTAACAAAATTAACAATAATTGCACAATATTATCCAGTATTCATTCCATATTTAAATCTCTTAAAATTGTCTTGAAAATGTCCTTAAAGCTGGTTTGACTATATTGGAATCTAATTCAGGATAACTGATTTCATTTGGGTGTTGTATCACTTAATCTTTTAAAATTCAAATAGTTATGAACTCCCAAGAAGAGAACACGTGTGTCCTGTGGAATACACTATCCTTTTGTATCATCTTGCATCCTGGTGGATGTGTTTCCGTGAGAGTACACACTCACTGATCTCACGCACTCTGTACTGCATTATGTCAGGGTACACCTAATATTTGGATTTTCCACCACTCTCATCTCCAAGGCTGCATATAACTTCCTAACTGTCCATGATGACGCTACCTTTGTCCTTTACTATTAGAAAGTAAACTGTGTGGTGTAGCCTTGGCCTATGTCTGATCCCTCCACCCCTTCGTATCTTATGGCTTTAATATTACTTCATAATTCATGCTTAACCACCAACTTCATCAGTTTACAAAGAGATAATTGACTAATTCTGTCATTCCTTTCTTTTTTAAAGAAAGAGAGACAGTGAGAGGGAAAGAGAGAGAAAGAGAGAAGCAATCTTTATTTAGTTTTTCATGTGACTTTTGTTGCTCTGACACTTTGTTGTTTACATATTGCTGGGGTTTGAACCCACATACTCACGCATGCCAGGCAAGCACCATAACTGCACAGCCACTGCTCCATCCCTCTATCATTCCTTTTACATATATTATCTGTCATTATTTTTAAACTTAGAGCTTTTTCTCACAAACTGTGGTTACTTTCTTGCCTTAAAATGTATTTTCTACTGGAAAGTTCAATCTTTCCCATAATTTGTTAGTTTTCAAAGTAAATGATTTATTTAATGTCTCCATGCTGACAGATGAGATATTCTAACTTTCTCTGTGAAAGCATCTTTAAGGATATGTTGATTTTCATAGGTTGAAAATGGTTTTGTTGGTTACTATCATTATTCTAAAAATGTATTCACATGATAGGCGTAAGCTGTCAAGAAGCAATGACCTAAAGACCAAAAGAACATCTAATAAAGACAGGAATAAGGTGATAGCACTTCCAATAAGACTCATAGCCTCTTATTTTCTTGTTAGCCATTTCTGGATAAAGCATTCAAGAAATATATATCCAACCAGTGAAGTACTGATTAGTGAGAAGTTACACCCCATCTGATTTGATGGGAATTCACTCCAAGTTGGCTTAATAAAATCAATACCAACTGGAGAAAGATGATCACTACTTTTTATTAATAGAAGGACTTAATGAAAGAACACACACACATTTGTGTATATATGTATATCTATACATGTTTGCATACATGTATGTGTGTGTATACATGCATTTCTGTGGAATGAGAAACTCTAAGAAGGATGTAATTTTTGCAATATGTTTTGTTGGAATTTATTTAGGGAATGGGAATGGTGGTGGTGAAAGAAATGCTGTTCTTTATTGTATTTATAACCATGCTGAGCTTGCAAAGAGAAAACAGACTAAAATCATTACATGATTGTAGCAAGGCAGTTAAATGTAAACATAAGGAGATGATTTATATGCAAGTCTTCAGCATTTTTCTCTCTCCTGGAGTTTATTTGGATAAACAAAACAAAACAAAGCAAAACAAAAGAAAACCTAAGCACTGCAGATTTAGAAACCATTTCCTGTTTCCTCAGGTTGAAGTGAAAGTAAGTGCCAAATTATTTTGGTAAAGGTGCTGGCCATAGTTTCAGTCATAGATTTTAACCATGTAGGTCCAAGTAGTTGAACTTACACCAGATGTTTTAGATTGATCTCCCTCGGTTGTTGCCAATGCTTCCTTTAGGACAAATCTCAGGCACAAGGACATGCTATATCTTTGATTTCTGTGCTCTGATTGTCTAAAGATGTAACCATGGTGGATTTGTTGATGTAAAGAAGAGTCCTACCTTCTTGCTCCCTTTGTAGGAAAGGCAGGTAAGACAAGGAGATCTGGCTTGGGTAAAACTTCACAGCAAATGCTACCAGCTTGGACAACATGCACCTTTGCCCCTGGCCACCTCCTGCTGTATTGACCTTAAACCCATGCCATGGTGATACCTTCCATCTCTGCTAGTGTTTTCATGTTCATTCCCTGTTCTGGAATCAGTTAATTATTTCTAGAAATATGTGCAAATCTAACATCTTGAGAATTTTTCAAGATGAATTTTCTGGATACGTAAGATTTGCCAGTGTGGAATGTTGAGAAAAACATGGCATCTTGAAAAAGAAAAAGAGAATAGATAACATAATTTCTTGATCCAGTAACATTTACCGAATACCTACAGGGTATTAAGAAGAATAGCTCTCTTAAGCAATCAAATATAAAATCTATTTTCTACCAGCTGCCTTATTCACAGAGAATGACTCTTTAAAGCAACTAAGTTTATAAGCAAAAATGAAGAATGCTTTTCTCTTGTAGATACAGTCTTTAATTTAGCCTTTACCATAATAAGGGAGCAACAGATTCAAAATGTTTCCAAGTCTCAGCTTATTACCAGTTATATAGGCCCTGTAAATGTTTCATTCATATTTAAATGATTATTTATTTATGATATTGCATAATTTTTAAATAATAACTCGGTGATCAGATAACTCTTTGCTGAATTCAATTCCATGTACACATTTTATCTATTATCCAATGTTCAAATTTGTATCAGATAATTTATCTTTGGTTTAATGACAATAGAGAAAACAAACAGATGATACTTTGCAACTTGGTGTATCCTTTAGGTGCAATAAACAGAGTGACTAAATTGGTAATGCCAAGAACCCTGCAATTATTTTTAAAACAATTTTTCTCAGATCTATAAAAATAAAAAAATAAAAATCCCATCCCTGAAATCAATTAGCTGCATCTCACAGCCAGTAAAGTCTTTCATTGGAGGTTTTGATGTGTGAGCTATGTCGACTTCAAAAGGAAATTTCTGCAGTGTGGGTTGAAATATAGTTTTAAGAATTTTAATTCTGCTTCAGTTGAGCACCAGAGGGCAATTATATTATATTAATATTCTCTGCACTGGCAGAAATCTTTGGCTACAGATAGCCATGACTGTTAAAAATAAGAAAGTTTAATTGGGAATTGGAACTATGTAGAGTTTCTTGATCAAAGGTTGTGATCTCCCTGAATTTTTGTTCCTTCATTAAAAAAGTTTCAATGTTTTCTGTACTTGAATAAAAACAATAAATTGTAAATGAAAGCACCATTTTATTTGATTGTATTATATATGTACAGAAAAATTGAGATCATTTGCAATGCACTAGATATGAGGAAGATTTATCAGTTTTAAAAATTTCCAGAAACTTCTAGAGATTGTATAGGACCTGCAAATGTCTCCTAGGAAAGTATGCTTATACTACTGAAGAGATGAGAAAATATAGTTAGTCATGAAAGCCACAAAAGGCTGTCTCAGTGTCCCTGACACTTTCTGCCTCTCCCAAAATCCTCCCTCTGGCTCCAGACTTTTCCCATTCTTGAGGATCTGGGGCACATAGAAATATTTTTCAGGTCTTTATTATGATGCTAGGAGGAGATGCTGCCTGATTTTATGAACAGGTGGCGCTATACCATATAACTCCTGGAGCATAGCTCACAGCAACCAGCTGGGGAAGACATCAGGACCTCAGGACATGAACCCAACCTAAGGCAGAACAAGTCTGGGAATCGCAGATTCCAAGTGTGTTAGGAATTTAACATCTCCTCCTTCCTCCACATTACTTTCCCTGTGTGGTGAAGTCTACTTTGACCTCACGTAGCTCTGTAAGATTTTTGAAGCCACTGTAAGAAAATTTATCTCCCAACTGGCCCTACATGGAAAAGTAGATGATCCTGAGCTGCTTTCAGCTTTGATAGTCTGTGATCTCAGAATACTGATGGACTCACTTAGTGGTATCTCTCTTCAAGTCAGAGTGGATCAGTAGGACCCCATGGTCTTGAGGGATAGTCACATATTCAAGAGATGTTTATGAAATGCCTAGTAGGGTACCAGATATTGTTTTAAGTGTTATGTGTATAGAAAATAAATAAATAGAAACAATCCCTTGTCTCATAGTATTTATTTCATATAAGGAGAAGAAAATAAGCTTGTAAGCAACAAAATTTTTAAAAGTATGATCTGTTAGTAATAATAGTGCTATGCAAAAAAATTAAAGCTAGATAGGACACTTCCAACTTAAAATTGGGTGGTTAAGATGGTGACTTTGAATGTCCTGAAGGAGGTGGAGATGAAGTGAGCTGTATTTCAGAGGGGAGCATTTCAGGAAGGGTGAGCAGCAAGTGCAATATCCTAGAGCTAAAGCACTTGAGGGGGAACAAGGGGTTGGGCAGCAATAGCAGCCAAACTGGGTAGAATCTAGTATAGAAAGTCATCATAGTAACCTTGGCTTCTATTATACAGAGCTAGGGTGCTTTTGAACCGAGGAGGCTTACTTTACGTTTTTCAAGGCTGACCTTAGTTGTTGTGTTGGGTGTAGGTCATCCAGAGCCATGGGCACAAACTGGCAGGGCAGTTAGGAGGAAGCTAAGTAATCATATGGGTGGGCTGTGCTGTACAATGAGTAATGTGGATGGTGAGCAGGCTAGCAGCGGCAACAGGTGGTGAGAATCTTCAGGTTCTGAATTTACTGTGAAGGTACAACAAATGCAATCTGCGAAAGGTTTTGATGTAAGGCATGAAAGGACTCAAAGGTGACTGCAAGCATTTGTGTTAGAACAGCCGTAAGGACGGATTGCCACCTACAGAGGTAGATTAGAACCTGGGTCTCTCAATTATGAACAGTGTGACTTTGGGTAAGTGACTTAAGTATAATGTTCACCCCCCTTTCTTCACTTATTAAATGGGATAACTTTATCCACTTTTTAGTTGATATAAGAATTAGAGATAATGTATAAAAGCCCTTGCATGGTGCCTGATACCAGTGGGCAGTTAATAATAAATAGAATTCTTATCAGTACCATTCTTTGGGAACAAAAGAACAAGTCTTGGTTTCTCTCCATGTAGTCTTTCAGATATTTAAAGATAGTTCACATGATTCCTCTGAGTCTCCTAAGAATGATTCGCATGGTTTGTCCTGGGGGCTAGATAGTTTCTGTGACTCTCTTTGGTGCATTTACATTTGAACAACTCCCTTAGCTTATCAAAGAAATAGAGAAATTAGAAAAGGACTACACATTTTTCAATAGTGGGCTAAATGATCAGAAATCTACATGTGAACAGCCTGCATTCCAACCCACACCCCAATTAGCAACCAGGAATGGAGAAGCTTCCTGTTTGGTAGTAATATGGATGTAAGGCAAATGTGTCAGGAAAATGGAGATTCATTATTTATATGTATTTTCATTTCTTCAAGAGTCCTTTATCATTTTCCAGTGCCATGATGCAGTTTTTGTGGAAATAACTTTAACAACTCCAAGTTATAAAATCAATCCTAGCCAGTCACAGTTATAATTATTTGTGGTTCTGAGATACTGGTATGATTTCTGATGGCTGTCACTTAGAAAAAACATTGGCAGCTGCTCTGGACTTATGGATCTCCCAGTCCTATTAAATGTATATGTAGGGATGGGGAGGGAAATCTCAAAAGGATGAAAGCGTCTCAGAAAATGAATTCTATTTGGTTTGAAAATCGCATGTGGAAAGCTAGATGGTTGGAGCAAAAACCTAAAGGAAAAGTTGGAGATCAGAGTGTTTTGTTAGTCCTCATATTTTCTAAGTTAGAATTTGGGAGACTGGACTAAGAATAAGTTCTGAAATTTCTATCTAGCACCAAGGCTTTATATTCTCTTTCCACCCTGCTAATGCCCTCTGAAAGCCTGGTAAAAATGAATGTTAATATTCCACCTACCATGGTGGAGACTGCCTTTGAAACTTTATCATGGATAATCTAACCTCAAGGGTCATGCTGTGCTCAGTAGAACAGGCATAGCCAAAATTTTAAGCTCTCTTGGTGAAGTGAAGCAAGGAATGAGAGAGAAAATGTGAAGACAAGCTGGATCTTCTTGCAATATAATATGGACTGTCAGTGTTAACCATAATTTCAATGTCCTTTATCCAGACAAAGCAAAGACTTTACGAATTTGTCTGAAAAAAATTAATAACATCATGATGCATCTAAAGTACCCAGGGTAATGCCTGGAATACAGTATACATCCAATAGTTGCTGTTTTAAATGGCTGTTGCAGTAGGATTCTTATTTTTTAGTGTCTTCCCAGTGCAGTGCTTCTTGATATTCATGGGGAACTGGCCAGTCTATTAGGCCCCTCAGAGTGCATGGCAACACTGACTTAACTTGCTAATAAACTGGAACTTCACACCTGCTCCCAGCAGTCCCCAAGAGGCCCTGGGAGCAGAAACACAGCTGAAATGGACCGGAGATTTGTGGCTGCTTTTAAAATCCTCAACTTTTGCGTTGGTCACACATATGTTCACACTCTCAAATGAAATATGTCTTTGTGCATGAGAAAACAGGGTGGGAGAAGCTGGCAGCTTGGCTCACAGATGCGTCTACGATTTGCCTTCCCCTTTCCTTTAATTTCTACTCAGATGCAGAAAGGCATTAATTTCTAACTCTCTCTGTACATTATTAGTTAAATGCTGAGAGTGGGCACAGCAATTCTGAGGGAGTCTAGGGGAACTTGGTAGCAAAGCTCTGGCTGGAAGGCCAGGAGGGCAGGACTGTGCCCACCCACATGCAGCCTGTGTGTGCCCTGCACACTTTCCCTGAAGCCTGTTGGCCAATTCCCTTGCTTCCTCTTGGCATTGCTTTTTGGATGGAGTGGGTTAAGATTTAAATCCTCACTCAGAGTTTATCTGTCACTGTTTGGCATTAAAAAAAAATTTCTTTTTTACAATTAAGAGCAGCTATATTATAAGAGTCTATTTAAGCCTCTAAAAAGATTCTAGAAAAATCAAAAGTAATAGTCTGAAGCACTTCCTGGAAATTAAAAAAAAAACAAGGAATTGTTATTTTCTCATTTAATCTTTTTTTGCTTTAACTAAATATTGAAATATTCATAGGATATGATGAACAAATATATATGTGTCTAAAAGCTGGCACTTGTCACCAATTTCATTTTAATTTCTTGCAGTTATGACCACAGATTTCTTTTCCTCACCACAATGTAAAATTCCTGAGAAAGAAAATTATCTATTAATTCTCTGCTATATCTCCAGTGCTTCTAACATCATGTATGAAATGCAGTGTTGCCAATAGAATAAGCCTAGACTTTAGGTACTCGACAAACACAGGTCAAGAGTAACTACTTTTAAAGGACTGTAGAGACTGTCCTACTCTGTTTTGCAAATTATATCAGAATACCACAGACTAGATAAGTTATAAACAATAGAAGTTTATTTGATTCCCAGCTCTGGAGGCTGGCAAGTACAAGGTCAAGGGGCCGCTTCTGGTGAGGGTCTTCAGACTGCATCATAACATGGTGGAAGGGTGATGGCACACATGCGAGGCAGAGAGAGGAAACCAAGTCTAATTCATTCTAAGTATTAGCAACCTACTTTCTTGACAACTAACCCTCTATTGTGATAAAGGATTAGTCTCCTTGTGAGAGCAAAACCCTCAAGACCTACTTACCTCTTAAAAGTTCCACCTTTTAATACTATTACCATAGCAATTAAATTTCAACTTAAATTTTGGAGGGGACATTCAAATTACAGCAGAAACATTCGTATGATGGTCTTTAATTTGAACAGACAATAAAAGAGGAATTAAGAATTTGTAAAAAAATTCAAATTCTTAGTAGATCTTGGATGCCAGTCCAGGGTAGAGCCTAGGAATCTGCTTTTGTATTAAGCAGCTCTCCCCCTATTGCTTTCTCTCAAATGATTCTGAGACAGCAGTCTACTGATCCTCACTTCAAGAATCACCCACTTTGTACTCTAGTAGTATATACTGAATGATTGAACTTCGTGACTGATGTTTCTGTTCTCATTCTCCTTTGCATTAAGTTTCATTATCAACAGTATATTAACAAAAGGCATTTTTGGTCATGTTCATTTCTTTATCCCCTAGTTTAGAAATGTATGGGTTTGGACACTGGTTATAAAAAGACCTTCCATTTCTTGGAAGAAGATAAAGAGTTGAGGGCGACAGACATCAGGAAACAGGGCCAGGACACAGTATGATTGTCCAGGTTTGTGAGAAAACAAAAATTAGCGCATTTGTCTGGAAACAGTGAAGACAGAAGGAAATGAGACTTGAATTAAGAGCTGAAGGGACAAGCGTTGGTGGAAACAGATTTGGTCTGTGTGCCTAAGTCAGGCAATCAGAAAGGTCTAGAGACAGAAATGAGGAAAGGGGAATTCAGCAGTTTAGGGACTTCCGGTCAATGCCAAGGAACAAAGTTGTTCCTTGAGCTTAGGGATTGTGCCTGGGATTTAGCCGAAAAGGACCTGGCATCCCCCAAGGATTCAGAAATAGGGGAAATGGTGGGCTAGCCCGTGTGTGGAAACAGGTTGCAACAAAAAACCTGGTTTGTGCACTGTAATTTGCCCAGTTGGACTTTGTGCTAAGCTGGGTGATCATGGATGATCTGACTGTACGCTCTAAGGGTCTGAAGATTTTTGCCCTCCAGAACAGATTTTGTTTTATTTTTATTTTGGGACTTCTGGTGGACATAGAAAAAGGTAAGGACCAGAAGCATAGGGGCTCCTTTTAAAGGTTACCTTATAAAAAGAAAATAAATAAAAAACAACGAAAATACAACTCCTTTGACCTTGGGAGTTAAACCGGCAGGCAGTGGTGCAGGGTGATTTTGTGTGTGCCTCGGGTGGTTCAGCACGGGGCTGTCAAGATGTGCTAGTTGAGCACCTGAATGGATGATTGATGACTAGGACACTCATGCCTAGAAGCAGTGGGTGGGGACACAAGATCATTTCTCAAAACGTACTTCTATTTTCTGCATATTCCTTTCATAACTTAGATAGTCCAGATAATTTCATTAACTAATGATGTGAAACTGGGTACGAAATTTAAGTTCTCTGAATATACTTATATATTCTTTTGCTTTCTCATTTGAGAACACAAATTGCTTTTATAATGGGTAGTAATTAGCATTCATACCAAAATCACAGGATATATCCTAACTCCAGAATTCAATATACACATAGATTCTTAACATAATGAAAGGCATTTGTTAACAAAACATTTAACTCATAGTGTCAGGCATAGTAGGTAAAAGTTCTTGCCTTTCCAGACCTTGAAGCCAAGCAAAAACAAGGCTATTTATATATAGTCTAGGACTGAGAATTAAAGTTGTTTGGTGTAACCTTCCGAATGGAATAAAAGAGAAAAATCTCTTAAACTAGAGTGTAATTGAGAAATGGCCAAAACACGTGGAATGAATGGGCAGGTTCCCACTGGACACATGTGGCTAATATAGGAAGTCATAGGCCAAGCCAGCACAAAATGATTCCCCAAATATATGTGCATTTGCATGGCTTGGACATTGAAAACAGCCATCAGTATCCCAGTGGAGGATAAACACATTCCACACGTTCCTGTTTTCTTTATAATTAGTTTTAAATAGAATTTCTCTTCATTTATTGTGCAGAATGCTCAGAATCCTCTGCCAGGCACAGTTCTAGTGGAACATGAGAGATAAGTTAGGTTGGATTTAGTCTTCCAGGAGCTCAAACTGTGGGGTTCAAAGCTGCAGGAGCCAGGCTGAGGCTCAGGTGAGTGCTCACAGGGAGACTATGCCATTCTCATCAGTTTTAGGAAAAATAGCAACTCAAGACATGATCAATCCCAGAAGACTGCTGGCATGGTGTCAGCAAGGTGACAGGGATTGTGTGCAACTGTGAGCAAAAGGAGGGATGCTGCTTCTGAACGGGGCAGATGCTGTACAGCTCCAGCCACTTGTTGCCTTGTGAATATTGATAGCTACCGCAGCCAAGAATTGAAGAGAAACTGAAAGGTCATATTTTCTGTTGGCAAGAAATTCAA
Source organism: Aplodontia rufa (assembly GCA_004027875.1). Lineage (NCBI taxonomy): Eukaryota > Metazoa > Chordata > Mammalia > Rodentia > Aplodontiidae > Aplodontia > Aplodontia rufa. Next base: position 26,490 of record PVKS010000328.1, read on the forward strand.
ATTAAAAAAGAAAAGTGGACCTCAGCATTGTGTGGGCCAAACAAAATAGGCTATTGGTTTGAGACCTCCAGTGATTACTTAGGAGCCCCTAAAGAAAGGTGGAATAGGGAAAGGGCTCACATTCAAAAAAAGAAATCAAAGCACAGCATTGCTAGATGTTGCAGGAATAGCAAAGACCTGTGTGGAAAACCCACAGCTTGTTTGATTATTTGTTCAATGTCTGTCTCAGTAGACTGTAAACACCTGGAGAGTGGAGATCCTCCCTGTTTTGCTCCCTAGGATCTGCATGGTGCCTAACATAACATTGCACGCAGTGTTTATTAATAGACATTATTCTTAGAAATTTACTTTTAAGGCTTGCAAGAAGTGCTAGATTCTGTGTTTTCCCTTACTTTAAAGAAGGAGTAAAATATTGATGTGTGGCTAATTATTTTAATGACATAATTTAATTTTATTACACCTATATGTCATTAATTTAACATCCCTTTTGTTTTCAGCTGAGCAACTTCATATAAAATATCAGAAAATACTCAGAGTGTACAGCCTAAAAAATACAAGTTCTATTTGTGATCACAGTGCACCACTAATCAAAGTGTTTTAGTAACTTCTCACACCTACTGAGTAAATTCTAAACTCAACATGGTCCAAAACTGCTTCCATCATCTGGCTCTCAAATATTTTCTTAGATCAACAATCTTTTTTCTATTTTCCAGTCTTGCCACAAGGGAACAGATGAGTGGTTCTTGGTTGCTGGGAACTGGTTCAAGGAACAATGCCTCAAGGATTCTTGCTTATAATTGATAGTGGTAACAGAAAGACAGCAGTGACTTAGACATGGGCTATGTTATCAAATGTTAAAAAATCAAGTGAAATTGGGCAAAAGGCTTATGACAGAGTTTAAGGCTATCAACCTTGAATATGTGTATATCATTGGTATTCCAAACTAGAATTGTTTAGTTGCCCTTTGTAGATATAGGAACTAATAAATAAAGAAAAGTTATTTATAAAAGGTTTGTTAATGCCCAGAATTTGTTTGGTCAAACACGTTTTTCCAGTCTATTGTTAAATATTCTGTTTGTGAATGCCTTAGATAATATTCATATAATAAGGAGAATGACTGAAAATTTTATAGAAGAAAAATATCTTTTATTTTCTACATGTCCTTTTACCTACTATATGTGTTAATCCAAGTGTGGACTAAAGAATACTCACATTAGAATAACCTGTTGAAAACAAATTCACCAAATATGCCACAAATATAATGAATGTAAATTTCTCAAAGAGGTTCAGAATTCTGCAGTTTTATAAAGTTGCCCAAATTGCCCTGATACATGTGAAATTTGAAAACCACTTTGAGGATATGTGGTCAACTGAGAAATGTCACCATTTATTATCAGTGGGTGGTCCCCCTGTCTTTCTTTCCCTATACTTGTGTGGAGCCAGGTCCACAAAAATGCTACCCCCTAGAAGTTTGGCCAGGGAATATCTGTGCAAACACCTGCATACCAGATGGGCACATCTGTACAGCTTGTACTGCTGATCCAACTTCGGCACACGTCATATGCCACTTGCTTAATTCAGAATGAATTGAAAAGATGATGAGGATTTCACACTGGAGTCTGAAGCACACCAATCTTTTTTGTTCCTTTCTCTCTCTCTCTGTACTCTTGATTTGCAGGCATTTCCATTTTCATAATCAAAAATGGCTGGGCTATTGACTTACTTTCAGTGTGGACCTCACGTAGCTGAAGGCATTTTGCTTTGGGAGTACTGGTCAGTTTATATAGCTGGCCTCAAGAAGATGGTGTTGCTATTTGTAGGGGTATTTGGACCATTTGTTTTAATGGCTTCAGTTTTCTATTAAAATCAGTCAATGATCTAAGGTTTACCAATTACTGAGTATAAAAGTATTCACATCTGAACTAAAGTAGGATCTGGATGTATAATTGTATTTCTTTCCTGTTTCTATTCTGTTTTTTCTAATGCAAATGACATGAGTATCAAATAGAAGATTAACATCATCCACCAAAATGAGATGTCAGGGACAGACCATATAATCTTCTGGTCAGGCAAGCATTAGATATATCTAGTTTTCTTTTCATCTGTACACTTCCCTCGCAATTTACTCCTTTTCCCTACTAAATAGATCTACAGAGAAGTATATTGCATTGCAGGATGGAAGGAAATATAAACAGCCTATGACTGGAATCAAAGACAGCCAGGAAGCCCTCTATTAGAAATAGGGCCTGCGGGTGCAGCTTAGTGGTAGAGCACTTGCTTAGCTTGTGTTGGCCTTGGGTTCCATCTCAAGCACTGAAAAAAAAAGTGGCTCAGAAGTTATAGCTCATGGGTGAAGAGGATGGGAACTGGGTACATGGTGGTTATCTGTCTATCTACCTATAAATCTACCTACACGTGCGTGTACGCACACGTACACATACATTTCGTTGTTTGTAGAAAAAAAGAAAATAAGTATCTACAAGATTTTTCGAATATGTTACCAAAACTCATTTTGACAATTAGAACAATTTATCACAACAGTACACATACATACACACAATCAAATCAAGATAAGGATACACAGAACTCTTTCTATACTCTTTAAGCCACTCTGTTAAGGGCTTTAATTGCACTGGCTAGTTGAAGCTCATGAAAACCCTACAAGGCAGGGGCTTCCCAGATTTCATCAGTGAGTAACTGAGGCTAATGAAGGTTGTCTAACTTGCCCCAGGTTACAGGGGCAAGAATGAGTTCAGATAGCACGGCTCCAGACTCTATGCTCTTCACCACTGCCTTGCAACTGCTGGATGGGGCAGTGGGAGAGGCTCTGGCTGTTAGGGATTGGTGAATTCTGCTAAAGAAAAGAGGATCTGGAGATAATGTAAAGACTAAGGAACTGCTAGTGTGAACTGACCAATCTGAATTGACATAAATGGAAAGCTACCCATTATACCATCGTATGGTTAAATATGCCCTTTACTGGAAAGTGTGGTATTAGGAAAAAGCAAGAACAGTCAAGTTATTTGTAATCTCTGTGCTGGTTTTGTCCAGCAGTACTGCTTTGAATCTCCACTGGTACAAGATTTTGCAGTCTGAGTTAACCTTGATAAAACTGAATGACACCCACCAAGTCTTTCTACCATTAAAACTCTGGAATGTGGTTGCAGTTCATCTCCTTTATTGCTAAACAGGGATGAAAATGCTGAGCACTTGTTAGTCACTTGGAAAATACCCCATAAAGAGGCACAGCCTGTTACTAATGACCTCTTGTCCTCTCTGGTAGACTGCTGTCAAAGTCTTCATTATTGTTTGCAGAGCTGCTGCTGCTGCTCTTTGGCTCCCCAGAAATATCCTCTGAGGCGAGTTTGGAACCGTGGCAAAGGAGCTGCTGTCTGAAGTGAGCAGTAAGGCGTTCTGCAGAGCTGTGTTGCCCCTGCTGACTTTGCAGTCTTCACAATGGACCCAGCCGCAGAGCCCCAGCAGGAATTTCCTATTTGAATCCTTCTATTCTTGCCACAGCAAAAGTTCTCGGAGCACTGTCCTGTGTGTTGTAGGTGTGGCATGATTGAATAGTATGGACAGCATCAAGCTGACACTGCATTTACTGAAGTACCCATCAAAGGGTGTTCCTGTCCTCCCAGCATGGGCACTGAGGAGCCCTGGAATATACGCTTGCTCACATCTGGCACTCAGTGGTTTTGTTAGGCTCCTTCGTTGGGAATGAGAATATCTTTACGGTTATACTTTCTCAATAATTTCTGGATTGAGAGATAATACCTCTCCTTTCCTTTCCGGATCTTTAATCTTTATCTATTGTTTTCCTTCTCAATACTTTCTTTATGTCTTTTTTTCCGCTTTCCTCTTTCTTTCTTTCTTTCTTTCCTTTATTTCTTTCTTTCTTTCTTCCTCTTTCTTCCTTTCTTCTTTTTTTCTTTCAGAGAGAGAGAGGGACAGTGAGGGAGGGAGGGGAAGAGAGAGAGAGAGAGAGAGAGAGAATCAAGTTTATTTAGTTTTTCGTGGGGTTGTGTATGTGGTGCTGGGGTTCAACCCAGTGTCTTTGTGCATGCCAGGCAAGTGCTGTAAAAGCTGAGCTGTAACCGCTGAGCCATGGCTCCAGCCCCTTCCCTTTCCTTTTCTATGCATACATTTTTTCTTTTCTGACATCAACAGTTTGGAATAATAATAATCTACTGCCTTGTACAACTATACTAATCATTCTCTGTGGAAAAAACTTATTTATTTTTCTTCCACTTTTTTAAAAAAGTTGATGTACTATAGTTGTACATAATGATGGGATTGGTCATATATTTGTACATGCATATAATATGACAATATAATTTGGCCAAAATATCACTTCTGAGTACTTCTGGAAAAAATGTTTTAAAGGATGAGGATGAGGTTGTACTAGCTAGTTTGGTCATCAGAATTACGATTAGTTAATTGTATCCTGGATTCATTCATGTGAGGGAATTCTAAATTGAAAAATAATTTCAATGTCACAGGTCGTTAAGGTGAATGAATAAAGTTGTACCTGGGAAAGCCCAAAATTTTTAATTTCTCAAACTATGTTTCTGTTATTGTGTCTTTGAAATTCCTAACAAAATTAGTTTTATTTGATCTCTTATAAATAATATGTTGAGAAGAGAATGCTGTTGAAAAATTACATAAAAATTTATCAGGGTCATTTTAACATGAATATATGCAGTAGTTTACACTATAGATTTACAGTGACAATGAGGTGCTGTGTGGTATTTTTCTTTTTGGGGGGTGCTGTTTTAACTGACATACTTCCTTATCAGAATGTTAGTGAGCCTCATGGCTGGGTCATTTGCTGGAATGGCAAATAGGCTTAGCATGGTGTTCAACCATGTAATTCACCAGCAAGTAGCTTTTTCCATCTTGGAGACAGCTTCTTCAGATATGTGAAAGTCATGTCTGAATCTTCATGCCAGAGCAGTAGCTGATCAGAAGGGAAGGAAACAGGGAGGTAAAGGAACTCATGGCTCTGCAGCACATTTTCTGTTGGCTGTGGTGGGGGCATGCTTTCATGCTTCTGAAAAAGCACAGAAGGCTTCGGATTCTGTAAGGCTGTCATAGGCTCTTATTTTATTATTTCACCTATTGTGGAAAGTTCTGGAGTCCTTGGAGGCCAAATCATAATCCAGAAATTTGGACTACATGCAGTTCTTGAGTGAAAGTGGAAAAGTCCAATTCAAACTAGCTTATTGAGTTATAGACATATGTGATCCACAGCAGGGAAAGTTACCATAGACAACACAAAACCCAAAGGGTGTGGTGTTCCAATAAATCTTTATTTGCAAAAGCAGTTGTCAGAACAGATTTAGCCCATAGTTCATGTTTTACAGCCACTGGTCTGGTCACATGGCATGGGGATACAGTGG